>WAAG01084074.1:34763-55463 GCA_013390105.1 Tichodroma muraria | reverse complement strand
CCGCGGGCGGAGGGGAGCGCGCAGCGAGCCGAGGCGGGCGCAGAAGTAATTGCCGGGAAACGCTTTCCCCGCGCGATTCAGTCGCTGCGATCACTAAACACTTCAGTCGGAGCTGGATCTGTTAGTCTACAGAGAGGAAAGGACAAATCGAACTCCTTCCCTCCCTCTCCCCTCCGAGCCAAAAAAAAAAGCTGTGACGGCTTGATTTAGGGCTGGATAATGAGACAATTGTGAGGAGGATGGGTACAGCGGGAGCCGTCGCTTGCCAAATCATTTGGCTTAATTGATCAAATATTTTTATGCATCGTTTATTCCTTTAAGGTGACCATAAGCCTCTTCTCCTGCAGCTCTGAAACGAAAAGAGCAACGCTGGNGATCTGTTAGTCTACAGAGAGGAAAGGACAAATCGAATCCGCTCCTCGTTGGCCGCTGCCTCCCACCCTCCCGCCGCAGGACGCCCGCGGTGGGAATTGCTCGCGGTGCGGGCAGGAGGGGGGCACACACCTTAAATTCCGACCTTTTCCTTCGGATATCGCTGCTCACAGGTGCCGACTTCAGCCCCCCGAGCCCGCCACGTCCCTGCAACCCCTCCTCCTTTGGGTTCAGGCTGGCTCCCACGGGGGTTCCTTCGCCCAGCCGGGCTTTCACGCACCGTACGGGGAGAAAAGAGGCCGCCCAGTGTGCTGGGGGAGCCCGGGGGGCTGTGGCGAGGGGCTGCTCCCCGCGTCGGGGCAGGCAGGAGCAGCTCCATCGCCCCTGCCCGCAGCGCTCGGCTGTGTGCTGCGGGGCGCAGCGCTCGGCTGCTGCTCCGAGCTCAGAGCAAACCAAGAGCTGCCTCTAGCGGGGCTCCGGGCGAGGAGCTCCTGCCCGGCCCTGCCCTGGGGACTGCTGCCCGGCCGCGGCGTGTCCCCGTCACCCAGCAACGGCACGGAGAGCGACCCCACGGCATCCCATCCCATCCCATCCCATCCCANAACACTGCCTTTCAAGATCTGTTTCCCACCACAGAGACCTACTGTAGCTTTCCTCTCTCTCTCAGAAGTCACTAATCTCTGCAAGCAGTCACCCCATCCCATCCCATCCCATCCCATCCCATCCCCCACCTGCTTCTCCCTTTGTTATCTCCGTTTCCCTGGTCCCTGGCACGGTGCTGCTCCTCCTGCCACTGTCAGCCCAGATCCTGGCTCTGAGCTCACCTGCATGTTCTCGTGTTTGGATTCTGCTCAGCACATAAAAACCTTGACCCAGGCTCCCTCTCAGCTAAACAAAAGAAAGCCTTCACTGCTGGGATGCAAGCAGCAGCAAAGGTACACCTGGCATTTGCTGCATCACTCCAAGGACAGTTTGAAGGGAAGAAAAGCACAGGTGCTCACAGGAAAAGGAGAGAACAGCAGGGATGGCTGGCAAAGGAGATACATGTGGACCATGAGTGCTCCTTTCCAGGGGTGGCTTCACTGGTGCACTGGGAAATGTCAGGGACCGAAGAGAATTGGTCCATCCCCTCGTCCCCATGCCTGAGGGGTCATGCTCAGCCCTCAGCACTGTCCCCTCACACCCTGACTGTGTCCTGTTCTGCCTCTAAGTGTTGCCTATAGGTAAAACCTTACAAAGGAAAGGTCTTGTAAAATCATGGCTCAGGCCTGCTACTTTGGCTAAGCAGATGAGGACCGTGGGAAAGTGACTCAGCTGAAGTAGAGGTAGAAAAACAAGTTATGTATGTTCATAACACCATGGTGTGTTCACATCGTGGTGTATGGTGGTTGGTTGAATTATGTTTGTCATGATTTAAAACTATGTGGTTGATAACTGGTTAATTGCTTTAAAAGGCTGGGGTTTTGGAATAAAGCAGCTCTCCTTTGCACCTGCCTGGGGCCTCTGTGTCACTACAGACCCTCACATCACATCTAAGGACACCTTTCCAAGCCAGGGGATGCTGGAACACGCTCTGGCTGAGAGCTAAGAGATGGGGCAGCTCATGAGCACAACATCCCCAGGTGTTATTTTGGACTCTTGCAGCCGCCAAATTCTGTTTTCTCTTATTCAAAAACCTCCCTGTGACAAACCTCCAGTAACTGTCCTCTTGCTTCACCTAGAGAATTAGCAGGCAGAAAACCTCATGGTCCTTTTGGAGCTCCTTGGCCAGGTGAGCTCCACCAGCATCCATAGGAAGCAGAGGTCTCCTCTCCCACATGCTGCTGATCCTCTGCACTTCCTTCCTCCTTTGTCCAGAGCAAGTCAAGTGACACAAGATTTCCTTGATCACAAACCCAGGGGTGCTGCTCCATACTCCTGTGCTTCAGGAATGAGCAACTAGACTGTGAGGCTTCAGAAGAAGGCTGGAAATCCTGGAAACATTGAAATTGAAATGCGGGGAAGAAGACAATGAGATTAGAGGTGAATTGGCAGCTGGGGCTGACACTCCCAGCCCAAACTCACAGGAGAAAGAGGGGCTGGCCTGTGCTCCCTGCTGCCAGTCAAGGAAGGTCACTGTGCTTGAGGCATGTCAAGAGAGCTGCCATTCTGTATGGCCACTGATGGTATTTGCAGCTCTGCATTTAAAAATGATGATGAAGGTAATCAAACTGTCAGGAACAAAGACAGATGGGGAGCTCCCTGGAGCCAGTGAGGGATTCCCTGCTTTCAGTGAGCAGCAGTGATTTACATTTCACTTGCACTATGGACTCAGAGCAAGGAGCAGGGCAGAAGTGCTTTGCAAAAACATGGAAAGAAGGAGCACACAGGCACCGAATTTGTCTCTGCTTGAGCTTCTAGACCTTTTTATGCCACCTTTAGACCTCACCAGGAAACATTGCAGGGGTTATAAACTTCTCTCAGAAAATACTTTGATGAGCAGAAGTCCCTGATGGGATAACAACCAGTAACTTCCTGCAGCCAGGTGCATCCTGACAAAGAACGACCCCTTTTTCCCTTCCTTGTCCTCCCTCTCAAGGCTTTGATGAGGTCCTGCCAGCAGGAACTGCAGCTCTTTAGATCTATCTGAGCTACGAGGTTCGAGGTTCTTTCAGAAATACAGGCTGCAACACCAGTGGTGGGGATGAAGGAAGGGGAGAGAGGTGCGAGGACTCTCCAGCTGCAGAGCCATTGACCTTGTTCTGCCAGTCAGGTCCACAGCTCAGGTCTTTGATGGCTGTGGATCCAGAGCTGCAGAGCGGAGGCCTCTCTTGCTATTCTCCGAGTTCTCCCTTTGTCATGTTTCTGGCACCCCTCCTGTCTTCTGTCTTCAGAAGATGTCTCTTTTCTCCTTTACCTTTGTGCGGCGTCACGCCGGCAGCGGGGACAGCTGGCAGCCTTTCTTCCTCTGTGACACGGAGTCATCCAGCACGGGGCTGTGTCTGTGCTGATACCGTATCCGTGCAACCCTGTGCTCCAAGGATCGTGTTTGCTTTATTTCTGTGGATTAAAAAAAAAGCCCCAAAACCCAGTAAGAAAACAGCCTTGCTCGGAAGAGTTCTAGCAGTTAATTAGTTTCAACATTGCAAGGCCCACTGCCCAGCAGCTAAAAATCATCGTGTTTGAATGGTGAATTAAGTCAGCCAAGCAATAAATCTGAGCAACAAAACAGTCCCTTTAGCTCAGAGAAGTTCTCTTTCCCCAAAACACTGAGAAATGGCTTTTTCTGAGAGCCCACAAGGTCACTGAATTAATAAAGCATTTCAAGTAATCTCTGGAAGTGAAGTGGCACCCTGCTGCAAGAGATTTGCTGTTAAAGCCAACTTGCTGTAACAGAGTGTGATGCATATAGGATTTCCAAAGCAAACCTGTCCTCTAATTTAGGACAGTTGTCCAAACTCCTTCATGTCTGTTCTGGTTCACTGTCTCCCTCCCTAGTCATTATTTAGGAGAGTAAAGCTTGAGAAAAACTTACAAGAGAAAAGAAAAAAAAAAAAAGAAAAATGAAAACTTGGGATTCTCCCATTGAACAGGCAAGATACTTCTGAATATTTTCATGCACTAAAGTGAAGACACCAAGGAGAGAAAATGAGTGAAATGCTGAAAATCTCTTGAGATAATGGTGGGACAGGCTCGTGTGCTTTGCAGTAGCTGCTTTCCATTCCCCTACCACACATAAATGCAAAGCTAGCACGAGACTGCTGCACCCAGAACACTGGAGCTGCTCCTTTGATATGAACAGCACTGGTGTTGGGGACATTTCCATGACCCAGCACAGACAGCAAGAAGGTCCAAAGCCCAAGAAGCAACACTCAGACATCCAGGCATTAAATAAACAAAAGGAGTTTGACTTCCAGTTAAATTCTGCCAGCTTAGGCCTAACACAGAATGATCTCTCCAGGCAAGGCAGGCACATAAAGCCAAGTATGGCCCCTGCTTTGTGTTGCCCTCCAATTCCTTTCCTGCATGTTTGGGGCAGCCCTGATTTGGGCTGCAGAGGCAGCAGCAGTCAGCATGCAAAGGATGAGATGGGTGATGCATTAAGAGATGCTTTGTGGCAGATATTAGGGAAATATCCTTTCCAGTAGTCTGGAGAGTTTAGCAGGAGAACAGATTGCCTGGGAGATGAGACATCTTTGCCAGCAGCTGTTTTAAGCCAGGATGGACATCTGTGGCTGAGAACACGTTCTAGGTGGCCTCTCATGCCCCCTTCAAACACAGGGCTGTTCTCAGTGTCCTGATCTTTAGAGGAAGAGACAGTAGCATGGGACAGAATTTTCACTTTTAGCTCTTGCAGATAGCCCATAACAGGTCTTATAGGGGAGCGGGGAGCAGGGAGCAGGGAAGGCAGGAGGAACTCCAGCCAGTTAACTCCAACCCCTTCAGTGGAAGTTTGTGTGATGGCAGCCTCTGCCTCGCACTTAAGAGCTAAGTATGCTCCTTCACTTTCCACTGAAATGGCTTTTTACATGTCT
Source organism: Tichodroma muraria (assembly GCA_013390105.1). Taxonomy (NCBI): domain Eukaryota; kingdom Metazoa; phylum Chordata; class Aves; order Passeriformes; family Sittidae; genus Tichodroma; species Tichodroma muraria. Next base: position 50,577 of record WAAG01084074.1, on the reverse strand, counting down.
GTAGAACCATTTAACGCAAAATATATATTTAATAATGCGGTAGCACAGAGGCACTGAATAGGACAAACATAAAGAAGAGATGGCAATAGCCTCTGCAATATTGTGTCCACTGGGTCCTTTCTTCATGAAATCCTAGCCCAGGTTCCATGTTCCTTGGATTCACTCAGTATAAACCTCTTCGGAGAGTGCCCAGCCACAGAGCTCTGCCCTCCCAGCGCTAGCACAGCTCACAACGACCGACCGTGGTGCTGCAGGCAGCTGAAATCCGAGGGACGCTCATCCCTCTCCAGCCCGACATCCAAACCCTGCAGCACACACGACGTGGCTCCAGCCTCTGCACGCTCATTGCCATGCAGCAGGACCCCCAGATCCCATTTGGAGCGTGGCTGCAGATGGATGGACATATGTGGATGCATTCACATCCCCACCGATGGAAACGTCCCCGAGCAGCCGTAACGCTCAAGTGTGTGGTTTGCGTTTGGGGCAACAGAGGATTTTTTTCCCATTAAATAAATAAAAGACGTTCAGAGCAACTTGGGATAAAGCCATTCTAATCCTTTTATTCTTTCCAAAAGGAAAATGATTCCATATTCAGGGCACTGTGCAAACAATTAATTAGCCTAACACAAATGAAAGGCCTAATTGCTCAGTATTATTGCGCTCATTGGCAGCCAGGCGTGACCAAAGAATAGGTACTGTTTTACCAGGGATAAAGAACAACTTTCCAGCTTTTAGGGCTTTTTTGATATTTTAGCATCTAGCAGAATGATTTTGTTTTGAATGATGGTGTAATTCTCACTTCCACATGCAAAAAAGCTGGCAGTGTTTGGAGACATCTGAATGAGCTGCTATCCAATTAAAAAAAGAGGAGAGGAAAGAGACTGAGCTGGTGTGAAATGACCTGGCTGAAGGGAAGTCGATAAAGCTGTAACTTGCCTGAGCTGAAAGACACCTTGGCGTCTCCAGCTGGAGACTTCACTCACAGAAGTGCTGTAATGTTAAGAAAAAAATGTATTTTTTAAGGTGTGCACCTAAAATTAAAGTACAATCATCTTTGATGCAGCTCCCTTTTCAATGATCTGTTGTTACCAGATGGAAAAGTGCTCTAAATGGATGCAGATGAATTTGTTCACTGTGGATAGGATCATGAGGGATCAGGTTACAGGAGCTTTAAAAAACTGAACTGTTATCATTAATGCATCTCTCAGAACAAGGAGATAGAAAGCAGATGCTGACTGAGTACTGACCTAGCCTGAGGAGTATGAGTCCAATAATTCTTTCTTTAGGCAGCTGATTCTCATGGGAAAATCCCCAAATATTCAGCTGTAATGCCATTATCTGCCTTGTACAGAGACTGGCAACCAGAGACTCTTCTTAAAGAGCAATGTGGGTGAATTCTGCTCTCATTCACACTTGCACACCCCCACGAAGGCACTACAGAGTGCTTCTCAGCAAGGTGGATTTTTGGTGTTTGGGGTGAGGGATTACAAAAAGAAAGGTGCTTACAATATAGAATAGTACCAGCATGTGAAAAAGGTACGAACAAATAGAACAGATTCATGATTGAAGGTCACACACACAATGTGAAACAAAGAAGTAAACAAGAGCCTTCCTGAAACCATTTCAGGTCCGTACCTGTTTGTATATGCAGCTGGGAACAATTATTAGATGCTGTTGAAGACTTTGAGACAACAACAATAACAAAAAAGACAGGTCCAAAGATGTCATAGCAGGAATGGTCCTTCAGATGACTGAATAACCCAATAACCTCTGTCAGGCTGATTAACAACATTCTGCTGAGCTCAATACAGCTGCTACATAACCTTGGAGAGACGGGCACTCCTCACGTGTAAAACAGAAAATTCCATCAGAACAAGGTTTTTCTTTCCAATTTATTTTGCAAATCTACCAATTCATTTTATGAAAGTATGAAATCCTAGGTGGTTACATTAAACAGTTACATTACAATCCAGGTAATACAAATAATCACTACAAAGTTGGTTTTAGGTACTCTTGGATAACAAGTAGATTTTATATTTTTAAAATAAGTCACAAAGATAGAATAGCCTTGTGATTGTCAGAGATTTTAGTTTAAAGCAAGGAAAGCACTGTAGATTCTCCTCATCCTACAAAACGTTAAGAGAGAAACACTTTTAATGTTAATGTTCAATTAGATTTATCAAAGACATTAAGTGCACACATCTACTCTCAGGGTAACAAGAATAGTTCACAAGTTGTTTGGAAACTGGTGTCAAATTTAATTCTCTGGAAATCATTTTTATTATTTAACATCACCATCATCCTTGCTTTCAGATGCATAAAAATCCTGTAAAACGCACAGAGCTCCAAATCCTCCCTAATTGGATTCAGTGGGAGTAGGATCAGTTCCTACATTCAGAAGGTACTCCTGATATACTGAAATGAAATTCATTTAAGGAACAAAATACTGTAGTAATTCGGGAAAACTCTCAGCTTTGCTATCCAGCAATTGACACTGCAACTGCATTTCTGAGGACCTTCATGCATGGTCACTCTTTCCTCTCAACCAGCAATAGGATGTATAAAGACACCAGGTAACTGCTCAGTAAGAACTCAGAGCTACGTAAGTAAAGTATAAAAATCAAAAAAGAGATCAAATCAGTCTTGAAACTGCTCTCCTGACACCCATCTGACACACCTCCAATGTCATCCTGCTGCCTGTAAGCTGCCACTTCTGATGTGACTTAAATAGTCTTTAATTCTGATGTGAATTAAATAGTTTAGATTTTGTAGTGGCATCTCTCACTATGTGTGTATTTAGGGGTAACACATCCAGATGTTGCATATCATGCAACAGTTCCACATAAGCAAGGAGAGCTGTTTATAGGGAAATAAGGCAGGTGCAGGTACATTCGGATGGCCTGTGGCACAAAGGAGATTGAAACAGATCATTCTTTCTCGTAGCCCTCACCTCTTTTGACCAGCGCACCCTAAAGGGTGCAAACTCCCAAATCTCCCCTCACACATGTGCAACAAACCTGCAGAACCCACTGTAGCACAGAAGTGAAGCCAGCAGCTTCCTTCTTCTAAGAGAAATAGATATTTATCCACAGAGTATCTTTTAACACTGATAACCTCAAAAATCTTGAAAGAAACCAGACAGGCTACGCAAAACTATACAAACTTTTCACCTGGACATAAAGTGCCATCAAACTATGGAAGCAAAAAAAGAAGTCACAGTTGAGGCAGCTACTCAAAGTGTGTACAGAAGGCTTTATTCCCCTGAAGCAGACAAAGTTTGCTACAGTCTTGGAAAGGGCACCAAGCTGGTGGGAATGTTACTGTAATAAAGGCTAGCAATTTCCTTCCTGACTAACACCACTCTTACCTGACAGGCCAAAGGCAACTAGGGTGATTTAAGTGGTGGCTGGCTGCAGGAATTTCCCCAGAAGGTAGTATAAAATGGTAATACATACTGCCATTTCCCTCTCTATGATATGGTAACTATAATTTGTTCAGCCCCTTCCTTCTGAGCATGTATTACCACAGACAGCCCCACCCTGCTATTACCACTGTGCCTGCTTGTTTTCCACCTCTACTCATGTAAATGTAATGTCAAATCCTCTTAAGAATCCTGAGCAGTCCTCCAGAATCACTTGTTCAACTGACATTTCTGTAATAATAAGTTAAGAAAAAAGAGTTGTGTGAAATTAAATGGCGCTCCTGTTGCCAAGTTGTTAAAATTATACGGCAATATGTTTCCAGTAGTTGTAAGAAATTAATATGTGGAGTGCTTACAAGCTTTACATCTACTAAATCTCAACAGGATATAAAATGCTATTTAAGTGAGACAATTTACAAATCTTAAGGAGAAAAAAAAAATCAGCACCAAAGAGTGGAAGAAGGAAGTAGATCCTTGTCTGCACTCTGATTCCTGGAGGCTGGATCTCTACAGCTGAGGAAGCCAGGTGGGAGATCCTTGGTGGAATACTCGTGTGTGTACGTATGTCAGCAGCTGCAGCTCTCCCTTCTGCCACCTCTGCAGCTCATGGGGCTGGGCTCTACCAGTGAGTCACTCCCCTCCTGCAAACAGTGGCTGGCAAACAGCTCAGCAAGCTCCCCACTCTCTCTGCCACTGCCTTCTGACAGGGCCAGCCAGAGCACAGCCACTCAGTGTCACTACTTTTCACCTGCTTTATTATAATGCTGTTCAGGAAGATGTGCCTGAGACACCTGTCTGTAGATGATAAATTCGTTTATTAGTTTTGCCACTGTGTGATTACTGTCATCCTTTTCTCACCACAACGTCAAATACAATATAAAACTTTGGATTTTCTATAGTCAGTGAAATCAGCATAATGAAAAGCCAGGCAGTGCCAGCAGTGCTGTCACTGCTCCATTCTGTGGGACAGGACCGAGGTAAGGCGCTTTGGCAATCAGCACCAAGTTGAAGCAACAAGCTTTTAGAATACACACGTTTCCTGCAGATGCACAGAAAACTGAAACCTCCTGCTTGATCTCTAAGCTGCTTTGAAACTACAACAATTCATTTAATCCAGCAGCAGATCCTGGCACTATTCTTTTCCTAAGTACAGTACATTTTGATAGCAACACAGAAGTACGTGACACAAAACAGATTTGTTCAAGCTCACCGTGGTTTTGATGGGCTACACGCACCAAGAGGCAACTCAAAAAGAGCACAGAACTCAATTCATCAGGACAACAACACTGACTCAAAGGAATTTCAGCTCAACTTTGTGAAGAAAGAAGGAGCTCACAAAGGAAAAGTTCTTATTGCAAGTTGTACTGCTCAGCTGGGTCACTTCTCACACAGATCTGAAGTATCAAAAGCTACCAAGGAGCCAAGGACAAAGAATTCCTGTTTTGTAACTATTTTAAATATAACAAGGTTGCTTTAGAAAGAAAAGGCCCCGCACAATATTCCAAACGGCCTTTTCTAGCAGACTGGAATTGTTAAATCAACAATGACAGAAAATACACACTTCAGAACTAGTTCTGGCACCTAGCAATTTGGAAAACTCTCGTGCACACGGGACCGAGGCAGCTTGTTTGCAGACCCTTTTCTCACAGCACCCTTGGATCACCCGAGCTTCCTTCACCCCTCTGTGGACCGCCGGGCTCAGCAGGTGCCTTCCTCAGCAGGCACCGAGTGGCAGCTGCCGTGAGACACGGTGTCGATGCTCTGCCCTTGGGACTGGGGGTGGATGGACACCTGCACGGCGATCTCCTGGCCCTGCTCGCTCAGGGAGCCATCGTCCGAGTCCCCGGCCGGGGAATCGCTGCGCTTCATCTCCGCGCTCCTGGGGAACAGCGCGGCCTGGGCCCCGCCACCGGGGGGCTGCTTGTCCTCCTTACCCACCTCGTCGGGGTCGTCCACTCGCACGGCCTCGAAGATCTCCTCCATGAACGCCCTGCAGTTAAGGATCAGAGGCGGGAGGGGAATGCTCCTGGCGAGCTCTTCGATGTACCGAGCAAACTCCATGGTCTTAAACTGAGTGACTTTGGCCAGCTCGAGCGTTTTGGCAGATGTGATGATAGGGATACGCTTGGCTATCTCGAAAGCCTTCTGCAGCTTCTCGGCCCCTTCCGTCCGGAAGAACTCGTTGATGGCCTTCTCCGTTTTGCGGAGGTGGCTGCTCATCATGCACAGGCGGGTGATGTTCAGAATGAGGGTGATGGCGAAGGCAACGAGGCACACAATCATGTAGTAGATGCTCATGTCCCCCGAGGTGAAGATAACCCTCAGGGTGACTGTGTAGTACAAGGTCTCATTCTGATTAATGCCTGCACACGTGTACCGGCCCCGGTCGGCAAAGCTGACCTTTGTGATGTTGAGGGAGTTATCAGCAATCCTCCACCGGTCACCTACAGAGGGGTAAGAAACAAACAGCTCATGAAACAAAAATCCCAGGGTAAACATCAACAGGAGTCAAAGCTTGGCAGTGAGCAGTCCGCTTCTAGCACAGCAACAGTACACCAAGGACTGAAACGTCCTTTTCATGCTTGTGACACAGAAAGCCATAACCGACATAAGTAAAACTTAACCACGCTACTGCTTAATGGTAAATTCTTCTGCATGCTTGCTACACTGCTTTTACTTGCTTCTCTCATCTGCACCTTCCAGTGTGCTTCTGGCCTGCTGGTTCTTTCTGACAGGGATCCTAATTCTTAACTAGGGCTTCTCACCCTATGTTAAAAGACTGTCCTCTATAAAGTCTAATTTTCCATATGTTCAGAGTCAAAAGTCAAGTGACCCATGAAAAAGATCAGTCTGTAAATGGCTCTGTTGGCAAAAGAACCCAGAATTTTCTTGAGACAGTTTTCTGCTGAGCATGCACTGCTGACATGCAAAACCCAAGTAAAAAGAAATCAATACAAGAAGCTTTATAACAGCATTTGCTGTGCACTTATAACTTAGGGGGAAAACTGTTTTCATAACTCATTTCTTCTAATTACTCTGCTTTGAACTGTTTTCATAACTTATTCTTCTAATTACTCTACTTTGAACTAATCTCCAGATGGCATTATAACTACAAAAAGGTTACTGAATACTTAAGGCAGAAAGATGGCCTCCAACAAGATCCTATCAATTAGTTTGATGACCTTCATTAATACTAATAGAGAAAAACACATGCATCTCTAAAACATTTTTTAAAATTAAAAACTGCAGGGATAATACTACAAGAGCCAATGGCTAGGAAAATATATTTCCCTTCAGCGCAAAAGGGTTAAACAGCATGAATTCCATCATTGGCCATTACCTATTGTGTTACTCTCCACAGTCTCACTGGTGCATAAACCAAAAAAAAAATATGCTAAGCATGTTTTAAAACATATCCTGTAACAAAATTAAAGCACCAACTGCCAGCTCAAAAGGTCGCAAGTTGTGGAGAATTGTGCTTAATTCACACATTTGGAAAAATATAATTTAAACTAGAGCAATAATAAATAAAACCATCAGTCAGTATTGGGTAAGATGAAGACTTATTCCTTCTGTATGGAATACTGGCATGACTCTTGAACAAGGTCATTCTGCGGGGCACCAAAGCAGGATGGACGGGCTGGAATAGAAGAACTCAGGTGTAATTCCCATGCAACATTTCAGAGGGCAAAGGATTTTGTTTTGCTCTCTCCTTAGGCCACAACTGTAAAAATGGGAGGATAGGAAGAGAAAACTATAATGACGTCCCAGGGGTTTTCCAATACTGTTTAAGAGGGGAATAATGGTGGATAGAAAAAGCAGGAAAACTCACCTTCATCTTTCTGTTCAAGCAGGTGTCCTCTGGAGTTATACCAAAGGATATGTTCATACTGGCTGATGTTCAGTTTACATTCAATTAAAATACTGGTCCCCTCTTTGGCTATGATATCATGGTGTGCTGGAGAACTTACTAAAGCTTGAGACACTGCATGAAGTGATGCATTGAAAGACCCAAAAGCAACTGTCCTGTTAAAAGCTACATTTTCCACTGTGAATCCAACTGAAAGATCGGCACTAACAGTCAAAATTAATAGGCAATAGCTGAGCTTCATGGAAAGCTAGTGAAAATTCTTCTTTCATTTAATTTGAAGAAATGAGGTCATATGATATTAAGCTGTCTGTATTGCTCTGAGATAGGAGAGGAGCTCTTGATTTGTTCTCTGATGGAAAACGTCTGGGATCCAAATGCACTTTCAGGACCATCAATATTTGAAGTGGAAACTGGAACTAAAACTGAAAAATAAAAAAAGCAATAAGTTTATTAATGACAGTAAGGTTACCATGTATTCAAATTCAATTTCCAGTAAACAAGCTTTGATTAGCATAATATAAACTGTCAGCTGAGAGGCTCCAAATCAGAGCTTTGCTCAGAACACAGCAGTAAAATGAGGGTAAGAAGGCATTAGCACAACCTTCAGTCCACTAGATGTTCATCTTCCCAACAAAATAAATAATCTCTGGAACAATAATCATTAAGGGGGAAAAGGTTTTACAAAAAGAACAAATTGTTTAGACTACTCGAAATGCACAATTATCTTTAAAAGTGGATTCTACATTTGTTACCCATGAAAAAGTGCTTTCTTAATAGAGGAAGAAAAGCGAGAAAGGGGATGTAATTTCTGCCTCCCTCTCCACCAATATCAAAGTGCTTTTAAGCCTTGGTTTTCTAAAGCCAGTCTTCCATTTACCATCCAGAGGAAAACCAAAGCGTGCACACACACACACACACACACACACACACACACACACACATCTGATTTTTAGCATTTACATCTACTTGATTTTAGGGGCACAATTGGTATTAGATGTCTAAATACTATACAATATTATTTAATTACTTGGGAAAAGTCCCCTGGTTGTTATCTACACCTGGAAGAGGAAGTCTCTTTCTGAACATCAGGACACTGATGTCTACACATATTTCCTTTTTTGCAGTACCTCTTGTTGCTGCTGCATTTTCTAAATCTGCTTCCTGTTATTCTTGTTTGTTTTACAATGAGCTCCTGTTGAAAATCTTTTAGTTTATACCACTTAATCTCAGCAGTCATATATTCTTGTCTTCTCCTACCCAAACTTCATAGCAATGTAAAAAATTGTTTTGTCTAGGGACATATACTCTTCAAATTAATGTACACAAAAGATATTTTAAGACATTAGGATACAGCCTTTAATTTTCTTTCTTTTGCACACAAGCCAGAATAAAACCAACTTGTAACAAAATGAGATGACACTGATAAGACACAATCTGTTATCAATTTTCCTGGAAGCCTGATTCAAGAAAATTTCTAATCCAATATGTGTTCCCTGAAGTTATGACATCTAGACTGCTCCAGAGCCTTAAAAAAACATTTACGAAATACAGAAGCCACAAGCTCAAATGTTATCCTAAAAAATAATCTCACTTCATACCATTGACTGTGTGACTTCAAATGTATCATCTTTTCTTTTACAAATAACACATGTTAGTGGAAGGGAATTTCATAAATATCAAAACACAAAGGGACCCATTTACTTAATAAAAAATGCAGACACTTTGCATCATTCTAGAATTACCAGTTAACACTATCTAAAGCACTTCTGAAAAAGAATGTAATATGCATAAAACCAGGCGATTTCTAGTAATTGTCTTTCATCAGAGACAAACTAAGCATATTCAAAAGAGAGAATTCTGCTCATGCTATCCAGACTGGGAATTTTTTTCAGTGAAAGTTAATTTGTCGAAGGTCAAACCAGATTCCAGACTTGACATCTGATGAGAAATGTGTTATCTGACCCATTTCCATTTCTGTTGCGGCTATTGCCGAAATCAGTTTAACAAAGAAGGCAAAGAAGACAGCTGTGTCCAGCTCTCCTTCAAGCTTGACTAACCAACTCACCCACTGAATCCTGCAAGAGAAACTGGAAAACAGGCTCCCTACTTGTTTCTCTGTAAACAGCAATCTCTTCATCTGCCGTCTTCTTTTTTTTTTTTAATCATTGGCCCTGCTCTGTTTTCTATCACGCCTCTTGTCCTTTCATTTAAGATGAGACCAGTGCAGAGAACTCAATTATACCATTGTGCTGGAGAAGCTACTTTCCCACAGCTAAGCAGTTAAAACCACTACCAAGGCCTCTTTCATTCCTGTTTTTTATCAGCTACGCTTTAGGGAAAACGTTACTGAGTCCTGCTGCCTCTGAAGAAGAGCATCTCATCCACAGCAACAGCACAGGTCTGAAAAAAAAACAAGACTAAGGCTGCTGTTGATCAACAACTATTCTTCTGTTTGAGGGAGTGTTTTTAATGTTCCATTTTTAGACCCCCGGTATTTTCAGAGTGTTTCAGTGCCTGCAAAAGGCTGCTGACACTGACCTGCTTGTTTTGGCAACCTCACGCAGACAGGCTCTGGACTGGTAGTGGTTTGTGGACCACTGACATTTGGGTTGCTTTAAAGGTCTTTCACAGCTTGTGGTGGCAAGTGAGGTGCTGTGGTCCCAGATCTTCAGCAGACATCACCCTATAACCCAGCTGCCATCAGCTAAAAAAGCACTTTTGCATGCATCAGACTTGACTTCACAGTGCCTGATGCAGTTAAAACTGACCACAGCTCTGCAGCAAACACAAACCCTCATCTCCACCCTTGAATCACAGGCAGATAATAACTTCCAGTCTTCTAAAACAATAACCTCCCAACTGATACTTTAGATTTATTAGAGAATAATCCCAGTGCCTCTTGTACTTTGCCTGTGCTATTGTCATTGTATATTATTAAATTTGAATTGTTAAGGTTTCCAAGTGTCTGTGACGTTTCTCCTATATTACATTAGGAATCTCACACATTTATTTAACACAAGAAATACTCAGCAACATTTTCTCTCATAAGAATAATTATCTTCAGTAATTGCATATGCTCTCCACTATACTTGCACTGAGCCTGCATAATGCATAAACCATTGGTGATGGGTCATTTAATTTTACTATTAAATTCTTCGAGGTCTGATTTATTAGAAATTGTTTGTCTTTTGGAAAAGCCATTATTGCTAAGCAGACAATGATCTCTCACTGCCGAGTGCTGGGAACAATAAAATTATTTGCAAAATCCATATTCTTCATCCATTGCACTTATGCAAAACAGCTGCTGGAGCTGATAAAGAACCCCAAAAAGGATAAAGCGTGATCAGTGCCAACATCACAATTCTTCAACAAAGTGTTAAGCTCAATCAAGATGAAATGTGCCAGAATAGAAACTGGCTATTTTACAACTGAACCTGAAGCTGAGCTCAACACATTTAACCTTTATTAAGCCATAAGTTGTAACAACAAATAGCAGTAGAAAGATAAAAATCTGTGATGCATGTGCTCATATGAGTCATCCTTGGCTCCTACCCTGAAGAAGTGTATTTGTGTCTAACTTAGAGCACTCTAAGTAGCCCCACTGAGGTCAGTGAAAGCACTGATAGTGCTTAAAATTACACACATTTATATGGCGCTGCAAAATTGGGGCCCAAGAGGTTGCAAGTTATATGGTTTTACATTCGCTGCTTATAACATCACTTCATACCTGGAGTAATGTGAGGCAATAAACCGAGACACACCTGACAGAGCACAGGCTGCTGATGTCTTGCAGAAATACCATTTGCAAACCCCCTCTGACCCTCTGTCAAACCAGGGAGACGCATTTGGCAGAGCCCTGCAGACGGGAACTCTTGGGAAGTTTATGAACACAGACAGCACGGCCTTGACAAGAGCCATTCTGGGTGCTCCCAGCATGGGAGAGGCTGCAGGGAGGACTCTCCTTCTGCTGGCACCAGCCAAAGCTCTGCGGTGGAGTGGCAGCACCCACGGCCCAAAAACCAACTTAAGGGGCAAATCCACAACACCCCAGGGCCAGCCTCGCTGGCGAGGCTACCTGATGGGATTTGTTGTTTTCCTGTGCACATCCCTCGGCTGCCTGACAGGACACGGCGTCTTGGTGTGCTTATCCCTTGGCTGCCTGACACCTGTCACGGGGTAACTCGCCACCACACGCCATCGGCTGCGCACCAAAACAGGATTTTTTGCCCTGTCAGCCAAAAGGGATCAGGCACAAAGTTTCACTTAACGTTACCCTGTCCTCACAGCCCCTGTACGCTCCAAGGTCACTTGGGAAAAGCGCTGGTCCCGCTGGGCTGGTGGTGGCAGTGGGACACACGACACGACCCCACCGCAGCGAGGGCCCCGGGGGGGGGTGATGTCACGCGGGCTGGTGTCACTGGGGCATGACGCCATGCCAGATACACAAACACACAGAATATTCTGAGTTGGGAGAAAACCCCTAGGAACACCCAGTCCAGCTCCTGGCCCTGCTCAGGACACCCCAGCAATCCCAGCCCGAGCCGGGGAGCGCTGTCCGAACGCCCCTGGAGCTCCGGCAGCCTCGGGGCCGTGTCCATTCCCTGGGGGGCCTGGGCAGTGCCCAGCACCCTCTGGGGGAAGAACCTTTCCCTGAGCTCCAGCCTAACCCTCCCCTGACACAGCTCCAGCCGCTCCCTGGGTGCTGTCGCTGTCGCACAGAGCAGAGCTCGGAGCGGCCCCTCCGGAGGAGCTGCAGAACCCGATGAGCTCTGCCCTCAGTCTCCCATTCTCCAGCCCGACCAGACCAAGCGATCTCAGTCGCTCCTCATGTGGCTTCCCCTCGAGGCCCTCCACCACCTTCGCTGCCCTCCANGCTCTGCGCCGGCCTCGCTGGTCTCGGTCCGCCCGGAGCCGCGGGGGCCTCGCCGACCGCCGACGGTGAGGGGCGGCACAGGGTCGGGGGCCCTGCGGGGCACAGCGAGCCCCGCGGGGAGCCGAGCTTTGCGGGGCCGCCGTGGGGCGGGCGGCCTCACGGCGGGGGGGTGTGGGCACTTGGCGGGCTCCTTGTGCGGCAGGAGCCCCACGGGGAGGCCTAGGGAACTTGGGGTGCCATACGGGGCAGCCCCTGTGGGGGTTATGGGACTTTGGGGGTCTCCCGGCGAAGCGGAGGCGCAGGGAGGCCTCCGGTGCCGCGGGGTGCCGGGGGTGACCCGGGGGCCGTGGTCGCTGCGGGGTCGCGGTGGTCGCTGCGGAGGGTCCTGGGCAGCTAGGGTGGCGGTCCCCAGGCCGCACCCGGAGCTGTCGCTTTCCTTCTCTTGAGGCCGTCGCTACCCCATGGCGGGGGCAGCGGCCCCGATTGCATCAGTGAGCGCCTGGCCGGGGGCACGGCGTCACCCCAGTGTGATCGCGGGGGCCTGGGGTTCTCAGCTTGGCCCTGCCTGGCCTGCAAGTCACTTCCCCCGCAGCTGCTGCCAGAGGAGCCCGGACGGTGACACGTGGGCCCCGAGAGCAGCGTGACAGCCCCGCTCGTGGGCTCCCCATCCCCGATCCGCGGTGCTGCGGCGGCTGCTGTGGCAGCTGGAGCCCATCGCAGCCCTTGGCGGGTGTTCGTGCCCTGCAGTGCTCATCCCCAAGTACAGAAGTGACCCACTCGCTGCCCCCCTGCCTGCTCAGCTCTCTGACAGCTGTCCCCATCTGTCTCCCACACTCCTCAAACCAGCCATCCCAAGCGATTTGTTTTCACTTTTATTTTGGTGGAACGTGTAATGGATTTATTATCTGAGGCCCTTTTGTATGTTTATTTGTTTTTCAGAGTAGCAAACTGTTTGGTTTTTTTTTCCTGTGAGGAGGGTGTGTCAGTTAGATAAAGCCGTGTGTCCCTGTGGGACTTTAAACTTTCAAATATGACATTTCTTTGAGTCAGACATAATTTGGTGTACACAGATGTGGCTACATGTGGCAACATTGTTGCGTTTAATTATTTAAAACACCAGCATGATGCTCTTGACCTAATGTCAAAGTGCAAGGGAGAGATTATTTTATTTGCTTTGCTTTCTATGGATATTTATAGTCATGTCTGAGGAAGACAGTGGTGAAAGTCTGAAAGATGAAACCTTTTACGAAGCTGAGAATGAACAGAAGACAGAGGAACTTGGCTGCTCTGAGAGCAGTGAAGGGAGAGAACAAGAGACTGTGCCTGTGACTCGGAAAAGACCTGAACCCAAGCCCCCAAGCCAGCCTGCTGCCACAGAAAAGCCTGCAGGTGAAACCAGCAAGGTACGTTCTTGTGCTGGCTCAGAAAGATTTGACTTCACATTTCATGGCTTTGAGCACAGGAGAACTCTGAGCATAAGCCCCACTCCTTTCTGAAAATTCCCACTGCTGTTCTCCGGAATGAAAAAGCTGCACAAAAGTCACATGTCACAGGCTGCTTGTGTTCCTTTCCTCACCATAATGCCTGCATCAGTCTTCTGTTTTTCTTCATTAAAGGTCTCAGATCCTCCTGCAGTTCAGACAGGGTGGGGCTACTGGGGGAGCTGGGGGAAATCGCTTCTGTCAACTGCGTCTGCTACCGTAGCTACTGTAGGTAAGGCTCTTTCTGGTATTTGATAAATATTTTAATCATGTTTTGTGTCTCAGGCTGGTGCTTTAGAACTTGTTTCTAGAGAAGGGGATTTCAGTTATAGCAGACGTTATTGGAAAAATGTCAAGAGAATTGTTCAAGTAATGGGAAAAGCTTGTACCAAAAGGTACAGTGAGATTAAGGAGATATGCACAGACAGAATTACTTTCAAGTTTTTAAGGCATTTGTGTAATTTTCACCTGGTATTTTAAACTAGTATTCTGCCAGTATTTACAACTTTATTGAAAAGCTAAGATGAAACCTTGGTTCATTACATTAGTGGGTAAGCTGGATATAATGAGGTTTTAGTGCTGGTTAAACTGTTTTGAACAGAAGGAATCCAGAATAATAAAGAAAAATATGCAGCTCTAATCCTCTTTCTGTTCTGATTTCTGTCTTCTCTAGGTCAAGGTATTTCAAATGTTATAGAAAAAGCAGAAACAACCCTTGGGATCCCCAGTCCTAGTGAAATGCCATCAGAGTCTAAAGATACAACAAGAGGTCAGTTTTGCACTGCATAAAAACAACCCTGAAATGTTTTTTATAACATAATCAGCCCCAAAGTAACATCACCTTACTCTGCACCTTGCACCTTGAGACTGAATAAAATCATCAAAATAATACTCTTTTGTTTAGTTCTGTTAGCTCTGAAAAGTAGAGAGGAAAATCATCTGAATTGTAGGCTTGTTTCTAGCTGATATTTGGTGTCTGTGGATTTTCTCTATGCTGTGGCTGAGAGGATCTTTTCTTTTTTGGAAGTCAGGAAGTTAATTTTCTGCCTTCTAATGCAGGAAGTGAGAATCCTGCTGCCAGCAATGCTGCTGCAGCTGATGATGGCAGCTCCTTCCCTATTGCTGGGGCCCTTGAAGTTTTATCAACCATCTCTACAGCTGTCCAAAGCACAGTGAGTGAGTTGGGAATGCAGGAGAGAAAATGGGTTTAAGGGAGCTTTGGGGTTTTGGCCTTTCATCTGAAACATTGTAAGAGGAAACTTAATTTTGACATTTGTGGGGTGCATGGTGGTAAACTGTTCCAGCCTTCAGACAACTCTTATACTGGGCCTTGCTTCTAACTGGAACCTAATGTGAAAGATGTCTTGAATTTTGATAGTTCTGTATTGAATGTTGGTACATAACAGAAAAATCCTAACGGTGGATTGTGCAGGGCGTGCATTCCTGTGCATGTCACCTCTGTACTCTGTCAGCTCTGCCTTTCCTTTGGAGTAGTCAGCTAAAGGCAGGGTCAGACTCACTCCTGGAGTATTTCCACTGATTTGCACGGAACTAGAGATGAAATCCATTCTCCTCTTCAAAAACCTATGTGAAACTAGCCCAATTCGCTTGGAAATCATCTTGCTCCTGTGACCATGAGAAATGCACTTCAAAGGAAGCCATTACCCTTAGAAACTGCTTTTGTGATCTGCTGTCTTGTCAATTTGCCTGGGAATCTGAAAGAGCTGTAGATGGAAAGCTGGCTTCTGTTTCTGCTTTTAAGGCTTGAACAAAAGTTAGCAGTCAAAATCCACAGGTCTGGTGTTTTCTCATTGGAAGGAGAAATTGAATAAAGTGCTGAGAACCAGCTTGTTCACAAACTAAAAAAAATGTATTTCCCATCAGATTGCTGCAGCTGTCTGGGTGCTGTAATAAGCTGTTGGGTGATAATGTGTTGTGGCTCTTTTTATGTCCTGCTGCTCTCTTTGTGATGATTAGGGTTGAATTTTAGGGTGACAAGGACCAATTTGGCTTTTATGTGAGTGCCCAGCATAAGATTGCTGATAAAACCCTCCCAATTCAATTTCTTCCATTGTGTAGTCTCTTCTGAGTTTTATGTGCTGTCTTTATCCAAATCTCATTCCTAGGGTAAAAGTGTTATTGGTGGAGGTCTGGATGCCTTGGAATTC
>WAAG01084074.1:0-33757 GCA_013390105.1 Tichodroma muraria | reverse complement strand
TTTGTTTTTTAAATGAGAGTTAGCCACACAGAGCAAAAGATTCAGAGTTGCCTTCGCACACAAGAGCCCTGATTCTTGAGAATTACATGGATTTAAATGTAAATTTCTTGCATTGCTTTTACCTAAATGCTCATCAGGGAGGGCTTACACACCTGCACTTGCTATCATTCAACATTTAATGTATCTTTTATATTTGCACATAATGGATCTCACATCTGCTGTGCAATATATAATAGGAGAACCATAGGCTCTAAGTGATATTTCAGACTCTCCAAGGTGATGTGCAAGTTAGTGTGTTATAAAAGGCTGCCTGTAAAAAAATAAAAAATAAAAAAAAGAAGTTACCTTAGCTACAAAACCAGAATTGAGAAAGCAAGAACTAACCTTCAGGCATTGATGTCTCCACCTTTGCAGAACTTACCTTAGAAATTGTATTTGAAAAGACTGAATTTGATGCGTTCTTGCCTGAGGTGATGATTCAAAGAGAAATAAAGGAAACAGTTGACAGACTTGTGCAGAACTAGTTGTGCATTGCAGTGCTGCTTATTCCTGAATCTGTCCTTTTGTGTGGATTCTTTAACCTTTCCTGTCCTTTAGGAGATGAGGAGTTCACAAAAGAAGTAACAGAGTTGTTTTCAGAATTGCACATCTCCTCCACGCCAGACAAAGTGATCACAGTGAGTTATTTTCCATATTATAAAAGCTGGAGAGTCTCCTCACAGAAAGGGCTTCTCTTCATCTTCTTTGCTTATGAAAATATCAAATGCATGAAAACAAGCCATATTTTAGATCTTTTAGCAATGGTAGGCAGAGGAGATTGGCCTCTAACTTCAACTTTTTGGGGCAGAATCATGTGAGCCTTCAGCCACGACAGTGAAAAAACCTACAGTCATGAACTGAAGGCCTCCTCTTGGTACAAAGCACCTGGTTTTACTGTGTTCAGGAGCTGGTATGAGGAGGAATCACCTTTTTTGCCATTCATTCATTTCACTACCCTTCAGATCCACCAAGTGGCAGCAGCATTCTGCAGACATGCTTTTAAAGCACCTCTGATAGTTTGGACTTGTTTGTAAACTCCAGCCCCTGGTGCTAGAGCCCCTAGAGAAACAACTGCCCTCAACTACATCAGTGCAGCCAAACTTTTGCAAAATCCTGAAGGCACTAGGATCATTTTTCCTGTTCTCAGAAGCTCAGAAGGAGTTGTAGCTGCTTCTTTCCTCTGGAGAGATCCAACATTCCATTGTCTTGTGGTGTGCAGGAGGGCTTCTTTCCAGTCATTAAATATTATGCCATGTCTTGCTACAGGTGAGGATATCTGCTCACGAATGGATAGCACAGTTCAACAGCAGCCTTCCTAAAGAAGAAAAAGAAAGTGAAGGAAACCAAGAAGTAGAATCCAGAGATGGTGACCAGGATGCTAAGAAATCAGTAGAGGTAACTGAGTAATCAAGGAAAAGACTATCTGCCTACAGAGATTTTATCTGAGTTACAGTTGTGACTCACAGGGTTTATGGGTTTCTATTTCTGTGTGGGTTCTGAGGTCTGAAAGGGCAGTGATAGTATGTTGTGTGATTGATTAGGTTTAAATAATAAAAGCTGCTAGTTTTTGTGTTGTGTGCAGAATTTTTGTCACTCTTGCAGGATATTCATGCATTTGCCATAAGAAGCCTGGCAGAACTGACAGCCTGCTCCATTGAAATGTTTCACAAAACAGCAGCTTTGTTTCTCTATGGTCAGAAACAGGAGGTGACAGCCACAGACAGAGCCAAGTCCCTTTCACAGTGAGTGCATCTCTCAGTAAATGGATAGCATATAATTACTGATTAAACTAATAATTCTTTGGAAATCCATGCAATGCAGGACTCTTGAATTCTGCATAGGTGTTTAAATTTGGGAATTGGGTAAATTTGTGAATTTGTGATGGGCATTTGAATGGGAATCATTATCTTCCAACAGAACTCTGCTGTCTCTTTCCAGCTTAAAGACATTCCTTGATAAGAAAGAGGAAACCCTTCTTGTAAGCTTTGTGGAGCCTAGAAGGATGTTTGCCTTAAGCTTGGGCTAATCAGTAGGCAGAGATTTAAAACATGACAAAACAGTTGTATAAAAGTGATTCCTGATTACCTCTTTGTTAATCATTTAGTATGCTTGGTACGTGAGATGGCCAAATCACTGCATAGGAGACACTTGGCATTTGTCTGGAATGTGCAGTACTTTCTAATTTAGAAAATGACACTTGCCAGTAAAAAAAGGGCAAGTTAGTACTGTTCCTTCTGGAATGGATGTGTGTCCTCTGAGAGCTCTTAAAGATCTGCTTTAATTATTTATTTCCCCATCTTTCCCCTCTCTATTTTATTTGGAAAACTTATGAATCTTCATACACCATTTATATCAATTTTGATTTCATTTAACTTAATAAGCATAGAAACAGGGCATTTATGTTTTAGAGGAATGCTGAAAGAAACTCCATCTTGAGGACTGTGTTTACTTCATTGTTTTCCCTGCCTTCTTCCACAGACTGACAATCATGCTGTGTAAAGAGCTGTCAGCTTTCTCTAAAGAGTTCACAACATGCTTAACGACTGCAGGGGTAAGAGTTACACCACAGTTCTTAGGAAGGAGATGTGGTTATTTGATAACAGCCTTGGGACCTTTGCCAGGAACTGCTTTTTGTTTTCACATGTTTACAATATGCAGTTTTTAACTTGTGAATTGATCTTTTCGGCCAGGGTTCCTCAAACTGTGGCATCTGAGCTTTTGAGAGCCTGGCACAGAGTGGGGGTGGAGATTGATGCTCACAGTGCTGAGGAGACAGAGGCAGATAAAGTTTGTGAGCCTGTTGGGGATTTTTCAAAGCATTCAGGTGTGCCTGAAGATGGTATCATCAACTCTGGATTTTCCACTTGTCCCCATTTCATTTGAAGATGTGGTGTGTGTTCATACCCAACCTGTGCTGGGCACATGCAGGTTACTTTGTTCTTGTTTGCGTGCTACAAGGCTGCTAAGCTTGTGGCTTAGCTTTCCTCTAGTTAAGGGAGCAGTGGTGGTTTTAAACTTACTGAGGGTTTAGGTTTACCTTGCCTGAAGAAATGTGATCAAATTTTCAGTCAGGATAATATGTCTGATCTCTGCAGGTCAAAGAGAAAGCAGATGTGCTTAATCCCTTAATCACTGGAGTGTTTTTGGAGGTCAGTTATGCTAACGTTAAAACTTTAAGCTAATACTTTAAAAATAGATGTGCTGGTTCTTCCCACTTTAGGATCCTTATGCATGCCAAGTTCTCTAACCCATGGTCTAAAATTGTGCTTACCTGTCTAATAACTCGAAAGTTTTCATAAATGTCTGTAGATTTGCACAAGAGATGAGTTACTTAGTGAGGAGTGAGTGTCAGCTCACAGTTATGATGGGTCAGGAGACACATTAAATTCAGCAGTCTGAATTTTTATAATTTAAATGTCCAAAGTTAAACCTTAGACAAGTTCAGAAATTAGAATGCAAGAGTCCCAGCACTTCCTTACTGTTAAATTGGTTCTCAAGCTTGCAGAGCTCTGAGGTGTGGTAGGAAAGGGGTGTTTCATGTGTTCTTCCTTCCTGCCACAGCATGCTATGCTTCACTTAGAAATAAACACCTCTCTTCTCTTACTGAGAACATTATCCTGCATTTGGATTGGAACTGATCTTGTTTGGCAGTCTTTAAGCCATTTGCTTTTTTTGCCTCCTGGCATAAAGCCCCTCAAAAACTTGACATAAAATTGATTTCTAGAATGAAGCCTTTAAAATCCAGCAAGCACTAGGCTTCTGTTTTTTCTGTGCAATAATCAATGCTGTTTGAAATGAGTATGTGGTGAGTAAAGTTGATTGGTATCATAGCTGTTCATGTGTGTATTTTGATTTTTGTTTTCACAGGCTTCAAACAGTGCTTCCTATATCCAAGATGCCTTCCAGCTCTTGTTGCCTGTACTGCAGATCTCTCTTATTGAGGCTAGAACGGAACTATCACAGTAATAAAAATCCTTCTAATTAAGAACTTTTTGACCTTCCCACTTCATAGTTTCCATGCTGGAGAATGATGTAATGGCTCTTATTAAAGAGAAAAAGATGAACTCTGCTCACTGCTGCTGCAAGAATGGTGATTAAGTGCAGTCTGGCAATGACAGCTCTTACAGCACACTGAGAGATGTGATTAGCATAGTCCAGGCTGGTGGACAACGTGACAGACTTAAAGTGCAGATTGCCTCTCTGTTTCATGGACTGTCTGTATCTTTTCACTGAAATCTCTCTGCTGTATGTGTTAACAAGCTCTTTGTGTTCACAGTCCAGAGAGCTTCTCCAGTGCTGAAGAGAGGAGTAGCAGCTGGCTAGTTAAAGTTAGCTAAAAATCATGGTGTGATTTTTAAGTCAGACATAATTGGGTTCCTGATAGCTCTGCATTCGTGTTGAAGTGAATATTGGATAGGAGGTGCAAGAAAAGACAAATTTTTGTGATTATGAACCTTGCAGTTCCTAGACTGGGCAGAATAAAGCAGAGAGGATTCCTGATCAAGCTGTTGTTGCTGAAGAGAAACTCAGCTTCCTGAAGATGTCTGCAGTGATCCAGGGATGTGGGACAGGGACTCTCACCAGGGGGCTGTTTCTCATTTTCTCATGCTGTGCTTGCTTCAGCACGAGCTGGGAAAATGCTGATCTGGCCCTGAGAATGCAGGTACTTGGCTTTCTAGCAATAAATGAGAACTGACTAGAAGGGATTGATTCGTGTTTGGGCACTTTAATGAGAGAATTCAGCAGGAGGATTCCCCTTTTTCAGTGCAGCTTGGCATGTCAGCCACAGACTGTTCACAGACTCACATACTGCTTGTCTTCTCTTTCTGTGGAAAAACACTACAATGCAATGCTCCTTCTTGGAAGGTATATATTAAAGTAGGGAGAGAGGCAGCAATTTGGTTCTGTTAGTAGGAATTCTCATTTGCCTCAGAAGCTGCTCAACGTTTGGTATCTGTTTCTTTGTGCTGGGCAAGTTCCCTGCTTTGTTCCTTTATCTTTTGAGCCTGCCCATGGGGAGGCAGCAGCCTCTGTTGGAATCACAAGACCAGAAATGTACAGCTAAAATGGAATTTCAAGAAGTCCATAATAGCTAATCAGAGGTGACTGAGTGTCACACCTACCTCTGCACTTGCTCAGTGGTAACAATGATGCGCAAATCCCCTTTTGAAAATCCTCTGGGTTTTAGCAGGTCTTGCACATCTCTGCTATACTGAAGGCTTAGAACATTCCTCTGCTCTGGTTGTGCAGTAGAGAAGTGTTTTTTGTATTAGAATACCTTTTGGCTAATGCTCTGATTTTATATATATGGAAAAACCCTGCCTTAGTCGTGGTTAGACTGATCAGATCTCTAAAGGGAAAGCTTTTCCTGGCATCTTAAAACTGGACTTGAAAGGAGTGTGTCTGGGGTAAAAAAGTCTGCACTACAATAAAATCTGTATTTTCCTTTCCTTTTGGTTGATAGCATTATTAAATAAAGGATTTGTTTTGACAGCTGTTTCAGTTAAAAGCTATCAAGGTAGCAGTGGGCACGAATGAAATGAAAGAGCTATGGGTTTTTTTCTCAGCCCTGATTGTGTTTTTTGGGGCAGAGCTGGGTGCAGCTCTGGGGCCAGGACAGCTGAGATTTTTCTTATGGCAGAAACAGTGCTCTGAACCCAGGCTGGGGAGTGAGAGCTCCCACAAATGAGCTCCCAATTCCTGTGTCAGTGCAAAAAGGCAGCTTTGCTCCTGCCAAAAAGCCAAAATGTACAGGAATGTCAGAAGAGAAGAAATAAAGGTAATTGGCTTTTATGAAGCAGCAGCTGCTTTTTTGCAGATAAATTCTACTGACCTGCAGTGCTTTAGTGTAGAGTAGTTTAATAATTAAAGGAAATGAGGTGATTTTTTTTTAACATGCAGACAGTAATTCCTTCAGTCATGTTCCCACCTGGATTTTTTTTATAGCAGCCAATAATCAAACGTGCACCAGCTTCATTTGTGTGCCAGTGCAAGGACTGCAATAGATAGACAACAAAAACAGTTCCACGGTTGCTGAAATTTTTCTACCCAAAGGATTCATCAGAATTTCAGTATCCAACTGTCTGGAGGTCTTCCTGCTTGGCCTTGCCTTCTGTGTGAACCTAATGAGAGCTGACAGTAATTTGAACACTTCTGGTAGTGTTTGGGGAGGTGAGAGGTGGCTGAGAATAGATAAGAGTCAGCTAAGACGCTGGCAGTGACTTGGAGGGGGAAAAAAAAGCCTTCCACAATTGTTTTCTTTCCTTGGGAGTGATTCTGTTAGTTGCAGCTGTAAAAGCTGCTTCCTGGCAGCTGCTGTGGAATGGTTTAAAACATAAAAAAGGCTTGGGCTTCCCAATGAGCTTTGGGATGTGCCCCCAGGCCTTGCCAACCACCTTCCCAGGGACTCATTTTCCATTATTAAAACACGCATGGTCAGTAGCAGCAGAACTGCTGGCAGGATGAGCAGTTGTCCTCGTTTGGAAGAGGCAGCAGCTATGCTGCCACTGGTGGCCCTGACTAAAGGGACACCCCATCCCAGGTCACCCACAGCACAAATTAAAGGGCCTGACTCAGAGGCAGGAATGGGGGAGCTCGTGGCAGGAAGAGGAGGGCTCTGGCATTTCCTTCTCAGGTGTGTAGATTGAATCCAAAATAAAGAGTGGGGTGTGATGATGTGACTTAAGCAGAGATGGGTGTTCCGTAGTCAAAGGCTCCGTGGCACAGAAACAGAGGACAAAAGTGGCCTGTACTGTGCTAATCCACGTTTTCTGGGAGTCTCCTGTGGCAGCAGCTCGAGGTTACCATGCACTGGTGTTTTGGGTGCTGGCTGGCAGGCTGCTTTCCCTTCTTCAAGGGCACCTTTGTGCCTGCTGCAGGGTGAGACCAGAGCCTGTGCAGTCTGTGGGCTGGGAGCTGGAGGTGTCCCTGGCTGCCACTCTGCTGTCCTGCTGCAGGATGATGCCGGTGGCTGCAGCCTGGCCTTCTGGTCAGGATGGTCCTGGTTCCGTGGGTGACGCTTTGTGTCCCCATGTCCAGAGAGCAATGGCAGGGCAGTCCCCTGGGCTGTTCTCACTGGAGGATGCTGGAGGCATCAGAGGACTGAGAGCCCAGCTGGGGCTGGCAGGGAGTGAGCAATGTGCTCACCAGTTAAAAATAAGTTAAGTTTGGTATTTGTGTGGGAGGATCCTCCTAAGGTGGCAGGAGCTGCTCAGAGGCGTGGGTTGGATGTCTCTGCTGGTCCCAACACCAAACACTTCTCTGGATCTGTTTTCAGGGTCCTCCATGTGCACATCTCCACCAAATTCCCTGGCTGCACTGACCTGGCAGCTGTGTCATGCTGGCACAGATGGGATTGGTGCCAGCATTTGTCCCAAGAACAAGTGCTTGGCAGCAGGAGTGATTTTGTGTGTGAGCTGAAGCGTCTCTGTAAGAGCACCAGAGCTATTGATTGTAAACTGGGCAGCAGCAGGGACTCTGCCGCTGGCTTGGCTGAGCTGCTCCAGGGTTCATCTGCCCTGGACACTAAAACCCATCCCTCATTTCTGACCTAAACCTGCCAATGGGACTCTTGCCCTGGGTTTGGAGCCAATGCAGGCAGTGGAACAGGTGGTCTGGGGCAGAAATAGCCAGGTTTTTGGGACAAGTGACTCCTGTAGAGCTGCTTGCTCCCTGCATGTGTTACCCAGGGTTAGGTTCACTGTGTCAGAGGGGGCTCCACACACCCTGCAATTACTGTAAATGAAAGTCAAATGATTGTGGGAGCAACTTTGTTGTAGAGTTGAAGGCGTTAAATGGGACAAATCTTATAGGAGAGCTAATTCCTTTTATTAGGCGGGGAAAACAAATTAGCTGGGTACACAAGCCCTTTCTGACACTATTGTTGCTGTGATTATCCCGTACTGGTGCTGTTAGAAATGAGGGCATTGCATTAGAGGGAAGGAGCATCATACAAGTGTTTAGACGTGCTGGTAACTGCTCTCGGCTGACAGGTATTTACTTAATGATATGTTGCAGTGAAAGCCAGCAGCAAGGACAAGCATTGGAGGGAGCTGGGAGTGCTGAGCTCTGCCAGGTCCAGCCTTGCCTGGACCTCTTGGAGCTGCCTGACACTTCCCACCCACAGCAGGCATCCCCCAAAGCCCCTTTTCTGTACTTCCAACAGGGTCCTGACCATAGCACATTCCCAGACTGAGTCCCCAGTGCTCTCACTGGTCCTCGCAGATGTTTGCAGCCTCCAGAGCTGCCCTGACTTGCTTGCAAAAGGTCTTTCTGCTCCTGCCAGTGCTGGAGGCAATGCCTCTTGTAGTGGGACTGGTCACGTTTCCGGTGTCATGTGCTGTCCATGACGGATGGCAGAGCCAGTTTTTCTGCTTCAAAAGTGGGACTGGGGAGGAGACCGCAACACTCAAATACCCGGAGCCCTGGCTGCTGCCAGACAGGCATCGGGGAGATCACTTCTTTTTCAGCTCCAGGTAAGGCTCTTCCCTTTCTCCCTTATGCCATCCAGGGAATTTACAGACTCACCTGTGTCTTTTACAGGCTGGAGAAGCAGAGGAGGACGGCAGGGTGAATGAGGGTGCAGCAGGAGCATCCCTGGGACAGTTCTTGCTCCATGTGGTCTTGGGGATGGCAATAGGGGCCTGAGCTTTGTGGGAAGGACTTCAGTGCCCTGGCTGAGACGGGAGTGGGCTCAATGTGAGCCTGTTGTGCCTGGGGAGGGTAAGGCCATTCAGGCTTCATCTAGAAGGGTATGAATACACAGGTTTGCTCCGTTAGCCAGAGGTCTGATCCAGCTGCACCTCACGCCGGGCTTGGCTATGGACAATTGCAGCTGGTCAGTGGGGACCAGCAGCTGGTCCCTGGGTTTTGCTGGTTTGTCTGCCTGGGCTTAAGGAAACCAGCTCATCTGGGACAGGCAAACCTGCCTGTGCAAAATGTGAGGTGGCTGAGGCTCCAGAGGAACAGGCAAAACTAGATCTGCTGGTTCGGGATGGGATGGGAAAAAGCTGAGCATTGGCAGCCTTCAGGAGCCAGCACCCATGGCAGGGGCTGCACAGGGTGCTGGGTGGCACCTGCCAGGCAGGAGCTTGTCAGAGCCCACTCCATCTCTTGGAAATCAGCAGGGTTGGTCCCCAGGGACAGAGGTAGCAGTGCAGGGGGGAATTAAAGGGGTTTAACCCTCCACAGAGGCATTTCTTGGCATGTGTTGGGGAAGAGCTATCCCTTCTCAGCCCTGGCTACTGGACTTTGGTCTGGTTGCCCATCTCCTAGTGCAAAGCTTGAGGTCCACCTCTGTCCACCTCCTTTCCCTACCTGTATCTATCTGTGCCTTGTGCCTTCCCTACCTGCTCCCCTCCTGCAGTGAAGGCTCAAGGCAGGAGCATCCTCATGGATTTGGGGCTGGGCACACCATGGGAGCCGTGGGGCAGCTTTGGTGAGCAGGACCTGGGTCAGAGCATCACCTACACCTTCTCCTACCCCTTCCCAGGGCTGCCTTTTCTTTTGTTAATATTTGATTATTTTTAATGATTTTAGATTAAAATGTGATTATTTTCAATTAGTAGTTACACTTCTTAATTACGGAGATGAATTAGATTGCAGTTCATTATTAATTAGATTTTAACTTTGCACTGATTACATCTTCTATCAGTCACTTCCCACACTCCTTTCCTTCCCATCCAAACTCCCTCTCCCCTAATGCCACCCCAAACCCCACTGCTTCCTGCTCCCCTGCAGCATCCTGGGGGTTTAAAAACCTGCCTAGAAAATACAAATCAATGTTATTGGCTCAGAGGCTGCAACTGGCTCCTTCAAAAGGGCCAATAATACCAACCAGATGATGTCATTTTGTGGCTAAAAACCATTAAAAGGAAGCATTAATATTCTGCCTCCCTCCATCACTGGCTGGAAGAGAAGCTATTTCCTGATTTCCTGCTGTGGCAGGGGTGGATCTGCTCTTCCCAGTGATCAGAAGGGACCTGATCCACTCACCCCTGCTGCCCTGTTTGTGTATGAGAGGGAGGGTTTGACCTGCCCAGGCTATTTCTTAGGCTTTGTTTGGGCCTCCTATTTTTAAAGCAAGCTGTTTCCTTTCCTTTCTTTTCATCTGTCACCTTTCATGCACCTAATCAATGCTTGGGAGTTTTCTCACCGTTGCTCTTGGCTTCTTCTCTGCTTGCTGCTGTCTCCATCTCCCTCTTTGCCATCACCCTGTCCCTCAGGGAAGGTTTCCCTTCTGCTGGGGATTCCTAGGAGCCCCCACACCTGCTCTTTATTGTTTCTTGCTCATTTAATTTGAAATACTTCTGTAGTTTGCACCTGCTCATAGGGGGGGTTAAGACATCTCCCTGCACATTTGCCCTGAGATTTCTCTGCCTCCATCACTCTCCACTTGCTGCTTTCCTGGGCACAGGGGGCTGCCTGGGTGGGCACAAGGTCTGGTCCTTTTTGTTTTTGTGCGGTCCACAGACTTTTTGATCTCCTTTCCTGCTGTTTTGGGGGGTAGGAATTACACAAGACCTCTGTGAAAACTCAATGTTCCAGGGAGGCATTTTCATCCCTGAAATACTCACCTTCCTCCACTCTCTTGTTTCTCCTTCAGGTCCTCTCTGTTCCCGAGGTGTGACTGTCTCGTGCCCCAGAGCTCTTTGGCTTTGGTGAAATGTCGACAATCCTGAAATGTGAGTGTTTGGTGTGGGCCCTGGGCACCTGCAGGGTTTGTGTGTGCTGGGTGCTGCACGCTGGCTATGAACCTTCCTCTGTGCCCTGCTGTAGGGTTTGGACGGGAAGATAAGGAGAAAGAGGAGAAGGACAAGAAAGAGGAGAAGGAAGAAAAGGAGAAGGAAAAGACTGAGGGAGAAAAAGAGAAGGAGAAGCAGAAGAGGAGGAAGAAGGAAGAAGAAAAGGTAGGGGAATGATGGAGTTTTCTGCAGAACCACTTACATCCTGGCTGTAAAGGGAAGCCACGTCTGACCCATGGCAAATCCACACCTATAGCAGATGGAGCTGTGCTGTGCACAGCCTAGAAATCACAGTGTCCATGGCTTTTCCACTGAGAGACAGGTGTCTCTCTGCTACCAACATTCCTAGTTAGTTCTCCCTCCTTTTGCTCTCCAAATGGGATGCTGGTGTGGACAGCGACGCTGCCTGCACTGCACACACTGAAATCCTTGCTCTTGGCTCTGGAGGGCTCTGTGGTGCCAAGGTCACACATGGTTCCACAGCAGCACCTGTGGTGCCAAGCCTGGCCCTAGGTACCCAAAGGACCAGGAGTCTCTCTGACTTGAAGCTCTGGCTTGAGCAGCAGAGTGCCAGGGTTCTCAGTGATTCTTGTCCCTCCCTCTTCACCCCAGCAGGGAGATGGGGAAGAGGACAGGAGCAGCAGCAGCTCTGACAGTGACTCGGAGGAGGTAACCTCACCCCCAGCTCTGTGCTGGGGCCTGGCTCCCCCCTGCACCCCACCCCTGGGGTGTGCACCTACAAACCCCAGTGTGAATGCTACCAGATACCTGGGATGGGACACTCAGCACTCCCCTCACATACTGTGCCTTTTCCTTCTGTTCCTGCCCCAGGACCAAGGCATTGCCAAGGATGATGAGAAGGAAGACAAGGATTAATCTTTCTATGCTGGAGCAGCAGTGCATGCCCTGGGCACGCCGAGGAGGCGGAGATGGAAATGGCTTGTGCTGGAGGGTGACTGGGCTACTCTTAGCCAAATAAAGATGTTGTGATCTCCAAAGAGAAATGCTATTCATTCACCCAGTCACACTGCCTACCCAGCGTGTCCCTCTGCAGAAGGAAACACTCAAGGAAAGGCAATAATAGGTGGGGAGCTGGGAGCTGGGTGAGCAGGTTTTGTTCAAGACCATGACAGAGTCTGGAGAGAAATGCAGGAACTCTGCCTGGCTCTGCATAGTTCCTCCAGATTTGGCATCACCAACATCCTCCCTGTGCCCTCCACGCCGTTTGTTGTGGGATGGAGCAACGTGAGCGGGGAACGCCGCCTGGTGCTGTGCTGAGCTGATAAAACTGATTTCAAATTTCTCAAAAACAAACGAAGAGCAGTTATAGGGGGAAAACAACCAGACAAACCTCTCTTTTTACAGCACTGACCTCAGCGCAGGGGCCGTGCCTGTTCATCCCCAGCCCCGCCGCAGCTGCCGAGGGCTGGCATCTGGCGCGGCGCCAGGAAAAAAATAAGTGGGAAAAATTAGGAAAAATGAGCTGGCACCGCCATCTACCGGGAACGAGACGTCTGGCAGCGCGGCCACGGGTTTCATAACTGCTCGGCTGTTTTGTAAGGCTCCCTCCTGCAGCGCTCCGGGGGCAGGGAGAGCATCGGGGACAGGGAGAGCATCGGGGACAGGGAGAGCACCTGGAGCAGGAAGCGCTCCAGGAACAAGAAGCGCTCTGGGGACAGGGAGAGCATCGGGGACAGGGAGAACATCGGGGACAGGGAGAGCACCTGGAGCAGGAAGCGCTCCAGGAACAAGAAGCGCTCTGGGGGCAGTGAGCGTTGCGGGGGCTCTGGATGCTGGCAGGGTCCAGCCGGCAGCAAAAGGGACCTCGGAGGGGGACACAGGACCAGCAGCCCGACCCACTGCTGCTGCCGGCAGTATTAGGCCAAGCCCAGAAGTCTCACCATCAATAAAAACTTCAATGCAAACTTGAGCATAAGCTCTCCCTGCTGTCTTGTTGCTGCCTTGTTTTGTTTTCCTTAAGGAGTCTATTTTTATGAGTATTTTCTTGGGTAACACAGATTTCAGGCAGACTCGAGATTAAAAGTCAACACCGCAGAGGATTTTACTTGAAACCACAGAATGTGGCTTTGGATGTTCTTTCCATGGAACAAATGCAGCCGGCTCTTGTATAAGCACAACAAACAGCAGGAAAGATGCTGAGGAATGTTGTCTTAATTATCCAGCACAAAGATTAAAGGGAAAACATGAAGATGGGGAAAACGAACAGCCCCAAAAGCTAAACTGGGTTTCAGTGAGCTGGTTTGGCTTCAGCAGGGAAGGATTGACTTTAACTGCCTTATTGCTTCATGAACCCTTGGGTGCATTAATGTAAAATAATCCTGTGTGGGGTTATTTTACATATTTTACTTCTCCCTCTGTGCAAGTACACAGGACTCTTGCACAAGGCACAAACTACTTCCAAATAGTAGATGGAGTTGCAGAATTTTACAGTCCCCTCAGGCCATGCTACTACAGGATGGGGATATCTTGGAATAAATTCTGTGTTTGGACATGAGAAGGGGAGGCATTGCCTTTACTTTTCAAGATAAAGTTGGAAACCTTTCAAGCATGCTGTGCCAAACTCTGAGGTCAAGCCTGCCTGTAGATCCTTACTTGGAGCTGAGAGATGTTGAATCTCACTGGAGTGAGATTCTGCTTTCCAGCTGACAGGTATTTCATCTAAAAGCCCTGAAACTGTCCTCTGTGCCTTGTGCCCCAGCTCCCAAAATGGGTGGAGCCAGCAAATATCTGCAGCTGACCCCACAGCCACGTCCTCACGCTGCCCCAATCTCAGCATCTCCATGTGCTCAGGGCCAGTGTTGGGCACTCTCTGCAGTGCCGGGTGATGGTGAGCGCCAAGCCAGGCGAAGTCTTCCTGTTTGCAGCTTGTATTTTACTGCTTCAGGCCACTGCACCAGCTCTCTGCAAATACAGCACGTGCAGCCAGACCCCTGTGGCACAAGAGCAGAGCCGAACACACCCAGGGGCTGGCTGTGGGAACACCCAGCCATCTCCTCTGGCAGCCGAGCTCCTCCATCCTGCCTTCAGAACCTTGCCCTGCACGTAGCTCTTACCCCTCTGCGCCCTTGTCCTGCCTTCATTTGAACTGGCCAAGTTCCCCCAAAAAGTTGTGGAGGTGAAAGCCATTTCAAGTTCCCTGGTGTCCCAAATTCCTCATTGCATCTCAGCCCTGGCTTGAGGCCAGGTGACGTGAATGGGCGTAGAGCACTAACATTCGCCACGGGGATTAGGGCTCTAAAAACACTTAGTGGAGGAGGCAAAAGGCAGGTGGAGCATCTGGCTTTTGGGGATGCTGAGGACCTTCAGTGACAGCAGTTCAGTAGCTCTCCTGAGGGACACATCCCCCAGTATGACCTCGGTGTGCTGAGATGGGTGTTTGCCCACAGATGTGACAGCCAGCAGCTGCCCAAGCACTTCTGCACCTGAGGTCTGACTTCTCCGGGTGTTTTAACCACCTCCTTTGCTTGAAGCATCTGCAAGGTTCAAACAGGGGCTCCTTGGAGCTGCCGTGGCTTCAGCTGGCTGGGAGAGGAGCATGGAGCACAGAGCTGGGCCAAATGCCCATCACACCAGGCTCTGGAGGGGCAGAGTGGAGAAGAAGACCAGCAAGAGGAACTGGCAGCCGTGGAGTTACTTAAACAAGTCTTGTTTACACAAATTTATATAATAACTTTGGCTGGTCCTCAGGGAGCAGGAGGGGTTGTGCTGCCCCTGCTCACAGCATCTGGGGATGCCTGCAGGGATCCTGCACAGCATGTGGCTGTCTGGGGCCTCACAGCAGCAGAGATGCCAAGAGAGTTTAGATGTGGAGAAAAAAACTGTTTCCTATATCATTTCATGCAGAGATGCCCCCAAATAAAGGCATTTTTCTATAAATGCCAACAATTTCAGAACAGAAAGGTTGGACTTTAATTTTGTGATGAGACTTTTCATCTTGCATCTAGGGGCTTTATTATATAAGGTGTCCTATTAGGGAAACAAGGCTCTCTAAGGTAGAGATCAAAAAGAAATCTTTCCTCTGTTCCCAAGTGACCTTCTTCATGGAAAATTTCAAGCTGCTATTTCATTCCACTAAAAAATGGAAACAGTTAAAATTCCTGACTTTCCCAGAAAAGCTGATTCCTGCAGCCCTGCTTATGATCTGCTAATCTCTGCAGAGGGCTGGGCAGAGGTTTCCTATGAAACCACTCTTCTATTCTTGAGCTGAATAAGAAGAAAAGCAAAACCCAAATGGAACTGGAGTCATGCAAGTGAAGGGTGTTTTGGAAGGTGAAATCCCTGCTCCTGCTTCCTGCACAGCTCTCAGATTTGCTTCTCTCTGTGCTAACATCCTTCTACAACTTGTCCCTTCATTCTGAATATCTGTAAATTAAGACTTTGCTATGTTAAATAGCAGCTAAAAGTTATAGCAGAGCTTCATTCTTGGGATTAATTTTTAAAAAAATGTTAAGGATACACATCTTTCCCTTATGTTTTCCTTATCCTAAGGAAACACATCATCCCTATCCTTATAGGGATGTTTTCCTTATCCTAAGGAAACACATCCATTTTTAAAAAAATGTTAAGGATACGCATCTCTCCCAGGGGAGAGAAAGGTGTCTTTCCCCTGCAAACCTCTCTAGGATTCTGCATTTGCTCTTTCAGAAGAGCAGAGCAGGCTCCTTACTCCCCAAACCTTGCTGCAGTACCTTCCTAAAACCCACAGTGGAATGGTGCCAGGCTTCTTGTGAAGGAAAACCTTCAATTTGCTCTGGCAGATCCACCAGGACAGGTTTCTGGGTGACAAATGTTCCGAGTGCTAACAACTCGACCTCTTTAAAAGCCGTGACGTCCGTGCGTTATGAAAGGAGGAGCTGGCGGCGGGGCGATGGCGGGCTTACCCAAACATGATTCACCTGCTGTTCAAAGTGCAGCAGAGGTGGAGGCGAGCCAGCCTGTGGAACAAAAAGGCACAGACAGAAATATTTGTCTGCTCCTTGAGCAGAAAGCTCTGCACAGGCCACCACTGCTGAGAACGGGCCAGGAGCACACAGGCAGCTGTTTATAACTGTGGTAGAGACACGGGCCTGCTCATCCTGCCTGCAATCCAGCCCAGGATGTGTTTAGGGCTTCGTTCTGTCTGGCTGAGGGGAAGGGGAACTGCAGGGAGACCCTGAGAGCACTCTGCATTTCTCCCCAAGACTTCAAGGTTCTTCATTCTCCACATGGTCAGACAAGGCTTTTGAATGGAATTGAGCCACTGGCTTTGCAAGAGCTCTTCTGTCCTCACCAAGAAGGACACACAGTGGTGGTGGAGATGCTGGAGCTGAAGGAATAAAGACCAGGGCAGAAGATGAGGAAGTCAGACCCTGGATCTGGCCTGACAGCCCAGAGGCATCCCTGCAGAGCGGGCTCTGCCAACTGCAGAGCCCACCCGCTGCCACTTGCAGCCTCCTCTGGCAGAGCGAAAAGGCAGCGCTGGGTGCCCGCCAGCCCTGCTGGCATCTCTGTCAGGTGGGTGGGAGCTACACAAGGAAAAGTGGAAAAAGGAAGAAATGAGGGAGGCAGCACGTACTCGCTTCTTGCTGAGGCAAGGAGCCAAGGCCACGGGAGCTGGTGAGTGAGTGGGGTAGGGCAGCTGGCGAGTCCCCAGCTGCAGTGATGGGCCACCACGGCGTCACCCCCGGCCACAGGTCAGGCACATGGACATACAGCAGCTCGTGAAGTTGGCAGCTTCTGTCTGACCCTGCAGTAAAGGCTGATCACAAATCTGCTCTCCCCATCCAGAAGATTAAGAGGGTGATGTGACCTCCAGGTCTGGCCCACTGAAATGCAGCTCCCTCTGGACACCAATCTTCTTGGAAATGGTGGACTTTGCTGCAATGTAAAAATGTCCTCAGGGAGTTGGCTTCTTATGACTTTTCCTCCTTTAATTACTTTGTTGTGTTATCCATGGGTTTAGGTGATGCTGAACAAGCCCTGCAAACTTTGGGCTCCTCCTTGGGAATTCCTATACACAGAGGATCTTCAGCTTCAATAAAAATGCCAATAAAACAATTGAAAGGCATCAAAGCAAGCTTACAGCACCGTGCAACACAGCCCATGGTCTTGTCACCCATCCCAGGGCTTCTCCTGGGATAATGGGGACAGTCCTGATCTGGTTTTGTATTCTTTCCTCAGGGGTGTACGGTTTGTACGTGGCTGCCCATGCTGTGGAAGAAGACATCTCCATCTATTTTATGTGGGACTTGCTTCCAAGACTGAGTGATAATGTTCCGCCAGCCTCTTTGCCAAGATGTTTGGCTCGAGACACTAAAATGAGCCAGATAGGGATCTGGGCTCTCCCGCTGTGACTGTCCAGTTTCCAGGAGTTCAGGCATAAGCCTAGTTACATGAACAATGAGATAATGTTTCTTTGCAGCTCTCTGTCCCACCAATTCATGTGAAAGTCAACTCATTTCTCTAGGAATGATGCTGCCTCAGGCAAAGCCTGTATGGGTCAGAAGGAAAAAAATATTAACATTTCCTTAATTCCCCGACCCTGTTTACATCTGATCCTTGGTACTGAGAGTCAGGACCTCTCTGAGCACTCAAGCAGCAGGGTTTCAGGACTTGGGAACAATACCATGTAATTTATATGATCGCTTCCTGCCCAGGGCCTGGTCAGCACAGCACAGAACTCGAATCCCAAACCTCACGGAGCACTGTGGCAATCTGCCTGCCTCTGCCAAGAGAAAACCAGGCCTGCAGCAGCTCCCCTGACTGCACACAGAGATCTGAGAACAAAGGTGCGGGTTATAAAAGATGAGCTCAGGACAAAGAGTCTTGCACACCACCTGCTTCCAGTTCCTTTTGCTCCACTTCCCAGGAAAGGCTTTGAACTGCATGTAGCAAATCGGGAAACCTGGTGGTTGAGTAACATCCTGGATCTAGAAATACTATGATGTAAAGAAAGAGAGAAAAAATTCCAGGAAGCTGATGTGTTTGTTTACAGGCTTGGGCTGGGTGGGTGGGAAAGGGGACGATGCAAATAACTCCTTGCATGTTACAGGCACGTACTGAGGTGTAAAAATAATTCCTTAGGCCGACTCTCAAGGCTTGCAGACAGTCGGGATCCAGGTGCAGCGCTGCTGGGGCACAAGTGTGTCTGCACAGATGCTGAGGCTCTTTGCACGTTCACCCACCAGGCTGCCTGGCACCTGGACATGCCACTGTGAGCCCAGAGTGGCCCTTGCTGATAGCAACACTCCTCCTCCTCGGCTGGGATTCTGATGCTTTCCTCCTTCTGTGGGTTTAGAAATGGGAGAACTTGTTTCACCTCTGTGCAACAGGACTATCAGGTCTGACGGTGCAGGAGGAAGCTGGTGGGTAGAGCAGGGATAGCAGTGTGGAAAAGGGGTCATGACATTCAGGGTGCATGTTCCTGTTTACAAGTGCTTGTGGTGCCTTTGAAGACACCCTAAGGCGCACACAGGCCTCCTCTCTGAACAAAAAAAGGCAATGCTGGGAAGGCACTGTCACCTCAGAGCCACTCCTTAAACCCTAATGTGTCAAAAACAAATGTCAATGCTTGCAACAAATATTTATGCACTAAAAATGAGCAAACACAGCTGGTGTGAAATCCCTGATCCCCATGCTGGGCTGTCAACAGTCTGGACCACATTAATGAGGCTGTGCTGGAGCAGAAGCACAAGCAGACGTGTGGCTGGGAGCCAGAGGAGGAGCTGCAGCAACACCTGGAACTCCTCACCCTGCACTGACCCTGGGATATTTCCCACCTCTAAACTGAAAAAAAAAAATAAAAATAAAAAATCCTGTTGTGCTTTGCAAATAGTTCCTACACACAGAGATTTGTCCTGTGTTATGCAACACGTGAAGTTCTCATCTTGCCAGCAGAATGGTTAGCATTAAGCATTTAAAGCTTTTTTTTTTTTCTTTTGCAGTTATGTACTGAGTCAGCACAAACAGGGCAGTGACAAGAGAAAGCATTCGGAGTTCTGAACCAGCTCAGCTCTGGACAGATTGAAGAAAACAAAATGTTCCTGCACACTGGTGCTAATGAAGCCTGGTTTGCGATGGCCTCGTGTGTCGTGGTTGATTGATTTTAAACTGCATTATGCAAAGGCAGCAGCACGTCTGCCCTGCTTGTGAGGCGCTGGAGAGCCCACACATGGTTGTGGAGTGAATCAGGCAGTGAGGGAAAAAATGAGGCAGGTCCCAGGTGAACAGCCAGGTGTCTCCCAGAGGCACTGGCTGGGGTGATGAAAGATGCTGCACTCCTCACCTGACAGCAGCTGCCCCTGGCAAAGGGCTGCTGCTCCCAGGCTGAGCCACACAAACAGGTGCACTTTGTGCACTTTGCTGCAACGTTGGCTGTGGTAGCTAAAATCACCCTCATTTCATGGCTCACGAGCCAGGAACGTGCTCTTCTTGAGGGGTAAACTGGAGGCAAAACTGGTGAGGCCTCCCTGGTGGCAATCTTTTTTTAGTCAATAGCCAGGTTTTGGTGGAGAAACGAGCCATGGCGAGAACTAAACCATGAAAGGAGAGTGTCTGGTGTGACACTCTTTGTGCACCTGAGAAATCCCATGGGAGAAGTGCTGGGGGAAGGGATGTGCAAAGTCCACTGAGGCTGGGTGGGGGGAGTGGGGGAACTAAAGACTGATCCTGCAGATGGGGACATGGAAAATAACCCCTGCTGGGCAGAGCCCCAGACAGACTCCAACGCTCCCAGGGTGACCACTGTCCCTAATGCCATGCTCAGCTTTTCAGGGCAGTGTTACCAAATGTCATTTGAGATTTCTCCCGTCTGCAGGGATCACTTTAAAAGATAACGGGGAAAGCAATAAAGCCTACCAAGCCCACATAAAATGCTTAGTTGTTGAGCTTTTAAAACCACTCACGAGCTGTTTAATGTAATTGCAATAGATTTGGAAACAAAACCTGCTCCACAGCCCAAACCTCCACCAGCCACTCCCTCAGTGGGGCACGGGTTTCACCAGCACTGACGTCCCGCTGGTGATCTCCCTCCCTGAGCAGCCCTGCCAGTGTGTGCGTGAGTTCAGATTGTTTTTGGGGACACACAAATGAGCCCTTGGGGAATGTACATCATCCTTATATAAATTCTGATCTACTAAGCTCCAGAGCTGCCAGATTTCAGCTGTTGTTTTTTTTTTTCTCAGCACCTGCTGTGCAAGAACTGCTGTATGACTATGTGGTGAGGGGATGCATCTCCCTTGTGACACCGAGCCCATCCTGGGGGTCTGTGACTGGGAAGGGGATTGTCCACATACAAGGTCTGAATTCATTCAGTTCTGGGTAAGTAGAGCATCTGAAGGAGATGCAGTTTCCCGTATACGTTGGAGGAATGCCCCTTTACCCCCAAACATGATGGGTTTCCATGGAGGGTAGTGCAAACAGGCATCTGGTGCAACCCAGCCTCACTAGCCTGCCCTGCTCTGGAGCACCGCAACAGCCAGCACCCCACTCCCACTCTGGAGAGCCTCAGGCAGCTGTGGGACCCCAGGTATCCTGTGCCAGCCACCCTGGAGCATCCCACCCTCCTGTCCCCATCACAGAGCGCCCTGTGTCCCGCAGGACTTGTGTCCCAGCCCTGCTCCACAGCATCCCGGATACCCCAGGCAGCCCGCACCGTGGGTGGCTCCAAAGCGCCCTGGCCCCACTCTGGGGCACCCCGAAACACCCCCGGCACTCTGCACCTTGGTCCTGCTTCTGGGTGCCCCAGACCCCCTGGGACCCCGTGCCCATCTGGTGCAGAGCTCTCCTCCGCCCGGCGCACGGCTTCAGACCCGGTGTCCGGCTCGTTCCCCGCACCCCGGCTGCTCCGGAGCCCCCCAGCCCCCCTGCACCGCTGCACCCCGGCTCGGAGGGTGGGCACCGNGGGGCGCGGCGGCGGCCGGGGCGTGCGGGCACCGCCGGCTTTAGGGACAGCTCCCCCGACCGCCGCCATGAGCGGCCCCTCCAGCCCGAGCTCCCCACCGCCCGGGGAGAGCCCTTCCGGGCAGCCCCTCGGGCTGGACCTGCTGCGCTGCCCCTGCTGCCGCCTGCTCCTCTGGGAGCCGGTGACCGCGTCCTGCGGGCACTCCTTCTGCAAGCCGTGCCTCGGCGGGGCCCGGCCGTCCCGCTGCCCCCTGNGTCCCGCTGCCCGCTGTGCCAGGAGCGGCTGGAGCTGCTGGGCATCGGGGCGGCGAGGTGCAGCGTGGTGCTGTGCGGGATCCTGGAGCGATGCGTGCAGCGGGAGCGGCGGCTGGCCGGGCTGGCGGAGCGCGTCCGGGACCGCCTCGCCCGCGGGGACGCGCGGGAGGCGCTGAGGATGGCGCAGAGAGGGGTCGAGTTGGGTAAGGACCACCGGGCTCGGGGGCTGGGAGTGCGGATGGTGGGGTGCGGGGTGCGGGGGGCCAGCCCAGCAGCCCGAGACCGGGACGCACGGGCTGAGCTGTTGCAGCAGGCGAGTACCGACGTGGGTAACAATGTAGGTCACCGTGTCCCTGCAGCTCAGTGCGCTCCGAGCCTGCACCGTCCAGAGCTGGAAGACGTGGGAAGCTGGAAGTGTTTTAAGACAGGGCTGGTGGGGATGGGGATTGGAGGTGGGAACGCAGCTGCTGGGCATTTCTTGCATATCCGAGGTGCTGGGAGCGGTGGGCTCCCCGGCAAACCGCGCTGCTCATCCCGCCTGTGTCCCATCGGCCACGTGCTTCTGGAGAGGAAAGAGCAGCAGATAATCACATCTCGCAGCCCGGCAGTATTTCGGGGTCAGAGGACGAGCTCTGCCCAGGGGGTGGCCATTATGTAAAATGGTTGGGACTTGTCCAGTCGGGGATGGACACGTCCTTTCCCTCAGAGCCTGGCGAGGACACAGCCTCGGCGGAGCTCCTGTGCCAGCCCCGTCGTGGAGGTCAGCGCCCCACCCGGCCCCTTCTGCAGCCGGCTCTGGCCGGACATTTGCCTGCAGGGCCAGGNGGGGGGGGGGGGCGTGGGGTTTGATCTGCTTTAATGTGTGGCTGTAAGTGGATTTCTTGGAAAGTAAATAGAAGGGGTTATACAATATGTCTGGAGCAGGGGGCTGGGGAGACGGAGGCAGAATTTCCTTTCTCCGCGACGTTTCTATGACAGCACTGAGCTCTCCTCCCGCAGCGCAGGCTCTTATTCATCGCCTGCTGCGAGACAAGTGCCAGAGGTTCAGGGTAAGCCTGGAAACGAAGGGCTGAGCGGACCGGTCGATCCTGGTGTTGGCAGCAGAAAACAGGTCCTTTTATGCAACCTCCAGAGGCATCCATCTCTCCCTGCACACCCTCCTTCAGAGGAAAAGCACATGCACACTTCTCTAGTACTCATTTGCCGGCCTTTTGCCTGATTGGGGTGTACAGTTACACATTTCTTTAAAAATCCTTTGTTAGTATAAAGAGGAAACATTACAAACTCTGTCCTCACTCTTCCCTGCACGTTCTGTTCCCCGAAAGACAGGAAAGTCTGGCTGAGGGCAACAAGGAAATTGCAGTCAGCCTCAGCTCCGGTGAACCTGTGCTGCCAGGCTCAGCCACGTGGGTGGTGCTTGCAGGATGTTTTCCAACTCCCGCAGCCTGCAGCCAGCTTTCAGCTGCACAACTTTTATGGGCTGCCTTTCACTTTGAAACAGAACCACTGATAAATGTTTGACCCATGGGGGGATGCTTTATTTGTGGTTCAGTGTGGTGTGATGGGCCAGTCCAGCCCTGCTCAGCCCAGCCTGTAGAGCAGCTCGCTTTGCTTGGGTGGAAATAAACTGTCAGCTTTTTATCTTCGTTCTTTCTGAGTGAACAACAGAAAAATGTGCTGTAATGCGTAGCACAGGAGGCCCTCCGACATGCCTGGAGCGTGGAGGCTGGCGAGTCTCTGAGGCTGCCAGCTGGCTGATGGCCCTGGTGTGTAATGATATCATAGATCAAAAATAGCTGCAGCAGCAGAGAAGTGCAGAATTCTTTTCCCTGTTTTACACATCTGGGGTGGATTTTTTTTGCCAAATCAGTCACTTTATTGCTGGGCTGTGCAAATGTTTGAATGAGTTTACCCACATGGAAAATAAGCCTCTAGACTTTGTACCTATTTGTTCATCCCTACCCGTTGTTAGGGGCTGGGATATTTCATCTCTGGATGGGTGCTTGTGGGACAGGGTACTGAGCAGCAAGTTCTGTGTTTCCTGACTTGAACCCTAATATTGGCTAATATTATAAAGGAAGACAAGGTCCCAGGGACCCGGTGTTGCTCTGCTGCACAGCTCAGCATGGCCAGTGCAGCTTTTGTTGCAAGAGTGACTGTGCCTGGCTCTGCTGCTCTCTGGGTTGGGATGACACCAGGCAGGGAGCAAAGTCTCACTGTACTCCATGCTGGGCACGGGGACAAGGAGGCAATGGCCATGGCAGAATTTCCTTCTCTGTGATAAGAAGTGGTGGGTGCCTCGGCAGGGGGACAGCAGAGGCAGGCAGGGAAGTGGGCAGATGTTCCTGCACCCAGCTGTCATGGAGCTGCCAGTCCTGACCTGCAGTTTGCTGGCAGAGCTGGATCAGCACCGTGTTTGAGCCAGGCCAGGAGGAAACGCTGCCGTGTTTGGAAGTGCAGGAGAGACATCATTAACAGTCATATTTCCTGATGATTGCTGATCAGCTGCCAGCCAGGCCCACGAACCCAGCTTGCCCCTGAGAGAGCTCCTGGCCCTTCAACAAGGTGATGTTGCCCACACCACATTTGCCACAGTAAATGCAGCAGCAATGCCTGCAAATGGTGCCTAATTTATGATCCAAGGCTGGCCTCAGTGCCAGCATCCTGCAGGGCCACCACCTGTTACCTGTACTGGACCTACCCTCCTCCCACAGGTTGCTGGGAGCCAGTGGGGGGACCTGCATGACACTGAAGGCCTCCCCAAAAGGGCCAGGGAGTGACAAGTCCTTAACCCCAACCCTCAGCAGCTTTGAGCTGGTGCTCAGAGCTGGGGGAACGTAGGGCTGGCTGCACAGACCTGTTACCTGAGCTGGAACACCAGCACTGCGCTGGATGTAGGTCACCTCTGTGAGCTGTGATATAACGGGGTGGGTCTGGGCATCTCTGCATTTCAAACCCACAAACATTGCCACACCTGGTTACTCCATGAGTGTGGGCTCTTGGGGTGCTGCTTCCTCACTCTCCCTGACATCCCCCAACTCAGTTCTGCCACTGGCAGTGCTGATAGGAAGGAAGGTCTTTATGTGGTTTTCTGAGGCAGGAAAGAAGAGGATCTCACTGCCAGTTTTTTAGGAAAAGGCAGGAGCATGTAATGCTTGGTGTCATGACTAGCAATGTCTGTGGGACCTGTGCCCCCCCAGCACCCTAACGTCCCATCGGTGACATCTTGCTGACAAAGATCTCAGTTCTCTTCCTCAGTTTTGGGAAATCTCAGCCTTCTCTCATACTTGTAAACCCCAGGTCATGTGGTGCAGGCAGATTCTTACACCCCCCTTGGCTTCTCATCTGCCCCAGGAGAGCGGTGACAGCCAGGTGGGTCTGGGAATTCAGGTATCCAGCACTGCAGTCCTGTTTGGTAACATGTTATTGTGACTCTGCTGGGTGAGTCACATTTCAGAGCCTGCTGTGGCCACAGCCCTGTAGGGACTATGTGTATGGTAGAGCTTTTTTGCTGCATCCCAAAGAGATGGATGAAAGCCCAGATCCCAGCATGGCTGAGCCCTGAGGCAGTGGTGGGGCCTCTTGGCTGAGAATGTTTGGGGAAGATGGGGGAAAAAACAAAGGGAAGAGCCTCAAACAATTTAAAACTGGGTATTTAGGGGAAATAACTTCCTTGCAGAGGCTTACAAAGCCAATATCCCGTGATGAAGAGCGCTGCTGGACCAGGCTGTGCTCAGTGTGAGGCACAGG
The DNA here is from genome assembly GCA_013390105.1 of Tichodroma muraria. NCBI lineage: Eukaryota > Metazoa > Chordata > Aves > Passeriformes > Sittidae > Tichodroma > Tichodroma muraria. The sequence continues at coordinate 9,071 of WAAG01084074.1, read as the reverse complement.
GACTGTCCCGCTGTGGTGGCCTCTGCCCAGCCTCATGCAGCCCCAGTGCCTCACCAGGGCTCATCTCACGAGTGACCACATTTCTCTTCCCAGCCCTGGACTCCAGCTCCCTGCGGCTGTGCCGGGCAGAGGCGTTGGTGGCACTGGGGCAGTATCCACAGGCACTGGAGGACCTGGACACCGTGTGCAGGGCTGAGCCTGGAGAGCACGAGGTGAGTGAAGGCCACGTCGACCGGAGCCAAATCTTACTGCGCAGGATCCCCCCTCCTCAGTTCTCCATGGGATTCACCCTGCTCAGAAATGCACTTGACGGACCCATTGGGTTGCTAATCCAGGTGGCAGGTGCTGTGTTGCTCTCACAGGAGACGTCTGCCACCATGTCCATCCTTCACTCCTTCTCCAACTCTCCCTAGGCTTGCCTTTTGCAACTGCTGCTCTTTGGGGAGTCCTGGTTGTTTTAGGCAGGTCTAATCAGGGGAGCAGCGACATGTGCAGGTGCTTTGGCTTGGGATGGGAGCAGGCAGGAGGCAAAGGGACATTCCCTTGGGGCTGCCATAGGAGCTGAAGGGGCACATACTCAGCTGGTCACTGTCTCATAGTTTTTTGTGCTCTGCAGGCCTTCTTCAGAAAAGGGAAGGTGCTCCTGAAGATGGGGCAGAGAGCTGAAGCCCTGCTGGCGTGGGAGCACTGCCTGACACTCAGTCCCCATTTCCAGCCAGCTCGGAGAGAGATGGAGAAGGTGTGTGGGCTCTGCTGTGTTCCTGTGCTCTCACATCACACTGGGAGATGTCCTTGTCCTCTGAAGAACTCAACAGAGGGCTCAGACACCACAGACACCTCCTGCAGTGAGCAGAAGGGTGCTTTGAGGAAGAAGAGGGAGCCTGGCAGCCCTCCCACCTCCTTGCTTTTTCCTCCTAGCATCGCCCAACCTTTGCTTTGACCTTGCAGATCATGATGGAAGCCGATGCTCCTCAGTCATGCACGGCTGCACACCTGGGTGATGCTCACCTGAGCTCAGCTGGTTCCCAGGTCGATGGAGGGAGCCCAGTGTTCCCATCTTCCACACAAGCTCAGGTAAGAGCCTGCAATATCTGAGCCTGCAAGGAGACTTAATGTCCCTCTGGGACATCCCAGTTGCCCAGTGATGGGAGAGGAGGTGTGATAAGGGGAGGCTGTGCAGGACATGTAGCCATGCTTGCCTGGTTGTGTGCTGGGATGAGAATCTGCAGCTGGTGGAGTGTGGGAGAGCAGATACCATCAGGGCTGATGCTCTGGGGACTCAGGGGAGACTTTCTCTCTCTGTTCATTTCACTACATTCAGGGAAAAATAAAGAAAAAGAAAAAGTGAGTTTAATTTTTTTTTCATCTAAAAAACACATTTGAGAATAGTTCAGACCATTAGCAGCTGTTAAGGGAAGCTTGTATTTTCCTCTTTGCCTTCTATAAAGGAACTTAGAAGGTTTGGAGAGAAGAGGGAATTCAGAAAATGGGCTCAGATACACCCAAATAGCAGTTGGTATGTCAGAGTGAACACATGTTTTAAGCATGTGCTGGGCAGCAATGTCTGAGGGCCACTCTACTGCTGTCCTGCAGATGCAAGGTCTTAATGTGCAGCAACACACCGGAAAACCTCCCGGTGCCATCGGCCTTGGTGGGACAGATGGGACTGTGCATTCTGAGGGAGAAGAGGGTTTGGGCTCAGTTGCATCTTGCTGTGCCTAGGATCAGGAGGGAGAGCTGGCAGATGACCGAGGGGATGCTGGGTCTGAGCACAGCCAGGACACAGCCACCCTTTCCCAGCCGGGACAGCGGCAAGAACCGGAGGCTTCGGCAGAGAGTCAGGGCCAGTGGTTCTTGGGTGAGTGTCAGCAAAGGTACCACAGTGTTGTGTCATGCAAAATACTTGTTTGAAATCCATTTTGGCACTGAAAACTTGGTGTTTGCACTGTGTCTAGCTCAACAAACAAATATCCCAGGGGCACATGATGGGGCAGCTCTGGCCAGGACATTTGCTGCTTCTCATGCACGTGAGGGGGATCCACCTGATCTTCCTGTGTTTAGCTGATGAACCAAATGTTTGGCTTCAGCTTGGTGACAAGTTCTTTCTAAAGCCAGTCATCACTTGTTCCCTGTGTGGAGTCAGGGAGAGGCTTTCTTTGGTTCCCATGGGTTTAGATGGGTTTTGGTTTAGATTAAATTTCCATGTGGGGGACAGGACATGCCATGAGCTGGGGAAGCAGCACCTCCATCAGCATTAACGTGCCATTAGTGCCCAGCCAGGTGGCTGCCACATACCTGGATTTGCATAAAGCAGTGATGGTTCGTGTCCAGAGACATGAGAAGTCCAGAGACTTCCATCCTGGAGCTTTTTGGGCCACTTTGCTGCCCAGTGCCTAAGTTTCCTTGCCTGCAGAAGGAGGAGATACCACCTTCCTCTGCCAAGTACCATGAGACCCACTGACATACCAGCTATGGATGAACACAGATGGTTAACAGAGGGGTTTATGTTGCATTTCTTAATGGTTTTTTCTTTGACACTTTCAAAGTACTTTGTGGGGCAGTTATGACCTCAGAACGAGGTCAGGAAACAAAGATTAATTTTCTGTATTGAAATGGGGTGTTGTCTTCTCTTTTACCACTAGATAACAAGGAGGAAACAGCAGCAGCAAAGTGTACCCAACCATGCCTCGGGGAGTCACTGAGCATATCTGACTTGGAGTGCTCCCTCTGCATACGGTGAGTTCTCCTGCAGCAGAGCTTTTAGGATGAGGAATTGGCACCTGCTGGGTTTTCTTTACTGGTGTGAATCTTTCTTCACTCAGTCCTGAGAACTGCTGAGATGTAGGTTTCAGTAGAAATAAGAGGGGAAGGCAGGGCCATGGGACACCCTGCCGGGCTGCAGGAGCTCAGATCACCCTGTCTCAGGGTGCAGCATCACTGGGGCTGTATCCCTTGGGACAGAGATGTGGAGGTGGGGATGTTAAGCGGGGTCAAAGACCAAAAGCAGTGGTTGCCCTTTGTACCTGCAGGCTGGGACAGGAAGGTGTTACCTAGGGAAATTCCCCCCATGATGGGGATATTGCAGACCTAGAGGGGAGCATTTCTGAGCTCTTCGCCTGGTGCAGGTGGAAAAGGGAACAGGGTAAAGCCTGTGTTTGTCTGCTGGCTCAGGGCTGTGGAGGGTCTGGTGTTGCACTGCCCCTGGGCATGCTGAAACCAGGCTGTTATTCCTGGTGTGTCCCAGGATGTGGAGCAGTTGTGCAAGCGGCTGCTGGCAGAGAGCTGGGTGGGTGTTGCACTGCCAGATGTGCAAGTCGGTCAAGGTCCTGCATGGCAGCTTTTTCCAGGTCTGAGCATGGGGGAGGGAGATTGAGGCTGCATCTGATCTGAATTATGTGAATTTGTGTGTCTTCTGAAAGAAGAAAACAGTGTTTAGGAGGAGTCAGGGCTTTCTCAAGACCTTAATTTAATTTCTGATCCTGGAGCTACCTGTGAGCAACTTGAGTACTTGCTGCTGGCTCTTCTCCTGGAGCAGGGGAGAAAGAGGAACTTTCCTGTCACTGCCCTTTGGATTACACACCACTGTGGGTGTAATCTGGGTCTGGAGAACCACAGCCCTGGCAGGACCAAGAGGTGGCATGTGTACTGATGGAGTTTGCTGGGACTCCATGGAGACCCTGCAGAGAGGGGGAGCAGAGCTCAGGCCTGGATCAGTTCTCGTCTTACCTCATTGTGCAAGCCCAGCAGTCTGAGCCTAGACTTTCTAATTAAAGGGCTAATTAAAGTCTCTTTCTGCCAGACTTATCTGTGCTCCTTTCCCTTTGTTGCTGTCTGCAATCCATTGACTGATGATCCTTTGCAGGATGTTCTTCGAGCCGGTGACGACGCCCTGTGGTCACACCTTCTGCAAGGAGTGCCTTGAACGCTGCCTGGACCACCGGCCCAGCTGCCCCCTCTGCAAACAGAGCCTGAGAGAGGTGAGGGCACGAGTCCCACGGCATGGAGCCCAAGGGAGAGCTGGGAACCAGCTCCAGCTGCTGGCTGTGTGCCCAGGGCTGGGGTGGGAAGGTGCAGCGCTCTTACATTAGCAGCTCCCTGGCACGGCGGTGTCAGCTCCACTCACATGGGAATGACCAGACAGTTGATAATTAAGACCAAGAGATTCATTTCCACAAGATGTCACAGTGACTTAGTGAAATTGTAAACAGGAGAAGAGAGAGAAGCAAATGCTAATTACTTTAAAAAATGGAAATAGATGGAAAACCTGCTAGCCTGGAGATTTGATTTAATCTTTAATGAAAAGGGATTCGGATGAGACCATCAGGGAAATTAGGTTGTCATACAAGGACTGCATCACTGTCAGAGACAGGACGCTGTGTTGGATGGGCCCTGGCTCTGAGCTGTGTCTGGAGGTCTCGGTGGAGCTGACATCCATCCTGCTCGATGGATCAACATCCCCGGATAGGTTTTATCCTTGACTTTCTCTGGTCCAAAATTACCTTCAGTTCCAATAAAAGTGAGCGTGATTCAGAGTCTGGCAGGGCCTCAGGGCTTCCCCCCTGCTCTTCTCCAACCTATTTTTGGGTCTCATTCCTTTCAGTACCTGAAAGCTGGGAGGTACAGCCCCACGGTGCTGCTGCAGGACATCATGCTGGCTGCCTTCCCCACACAGCTGGCTGAGCGCCGGGAGCTGCACCGGGCAGAGATGGCAGAGCTCTCCAAGTAAGCAGGGACTGCTCCTGTGCATGTGTGTGTGTGTGTGTGTGTGTGTGCGCGCACATGGGGACTGGAAGGGGCTCTGAGAGGGTACCACACCCCCTACCATTGCTGTGGCTTGGTTCTGCTCAAGTGATGTCTGTCCCACCTCCCAGACCACATTGCAGCAGTGCTGTGTGGGCATGGACATGCCCCATGAGGCACCTGGGGGCGAGGGATCATCTTTGCAAGAAGCTGTTTTGTGGGCAGAATCTGTCTTTGGTCTCTTGGTGAGCCAAGTGGAAGCTTTAGTGTTGCTCTGTGCTGGACCATCACTTCTTGTGGTTAAGGACACACCTGGTTTGGGGGAGCAACTGATGCAGAACCATTGGGATGGGATTTGCTTGGGGAGGCGTCGCAGTGGTTTCTCCTTCTGTCCCTCAGCCTGACCAAGAACATCCCCATCTTTGTGTGCACGATGTCCTTCCCTGGCATCCCCTGCCCTCTGCACGTCTTCGAGCCTCGGTACCGCCTGATGATCCGGCGGTGCCAGGAGAGCGGCACCAGGAGGTTTGGCATGTGCATATACGAGAATGGGAAAAGGTGAGCTCCTGGGCAAGCTTCCCCCTGCCCCAGCTGATTTGCCCCTCTCTGCCCAGCCCCAAATGTCTAAAATACTGAGTAGTTAAGAGAGATTTCCTATCAGTGCCATCTTGCAGATAAAATCAGCAGGGAGATGGGACATTCCCCATACTGCAGAGTAAAATGGGATCAAGGAATGAGGCCAGCACTGGGGCTGCATAGAGCCAGTGGAACAGCTTCTGACTCAGGATGTCTCTGAGCTCCATGATCCTCTGGCTGTGACTGCCAGCTCCTCTTAGTGAGCACTGGGAGGAGACTTGATTGAATCTCTGAATTTGCCCCTGCCCATCTTGTTCTTGGGCCTTTTCCTGCTTTGGAGACGGTGCGTTTAGGAGAAGCATCTCTCTTGCCGCCCATCAGCCCAGCTCAGCCCCTGTTTTCTGTCCCTGTGTCCCTGCAGCTTTGCTGACTACGGCTGCATGCTGGAGATCCGTCAGGTGGAGCTGCTGGCGGACGGGAGGTCCTTGGTGGACACCGTCGGCCGGCAGCGGTTCCGGGTGCTGAGCCGCGGGCACAGGGACGGCTACCACACCGCTGACATCGAGTACCTGGAAGACAAGAAGGTGAGGGTAGGGCTGGGCAAAATCTCGGGCTGCAGTGGGACAGATCCTCCCCACGGACACCTATGTCCCTCTCGCCTCTGTTCAGGTGTCTGGGGAGGAGCTGCAGGAGCTGCAGTGCCTGCACGAGAGCACCTATCGCCTGGCCCAGCGGTTCTGTGAGCACGGAGACCTCACCTCCAGGCACATTCTGATGCAGCATGGACCACTGCCGGAGAAGGAAGAGGACATCCAGGTAATGCCCAGGGTGAAGGGATGCACCTAACAGAGCACCAAGAGAGCCTCTGAAGCAGTGCTGTTCTTGCACTAACCACCCTGCTTCCCTACTCGGCTTCCCCCCAGGATGAGCAAAACAAATCCGGTTTTTCACTCCTGTTACAGCATCTGTCATTCAGAGAGTTGGTAGGGTTTGTCTTGTAAAACTGCTTGATGTTTCTTTATGGTTTTAAACTGTTCTTAGAAACTGAGAACTGAGTTCTAAAATCTTTCCCAGAGTCTTCCTAAATGAGAACTGAGAAACTGAACTGTGTGTGTGTTTGAAAACACTTGGGGAAAAAGAAACCAAACAAATTGGCAAAGAGGCGAACCCTGCAGCTTGTTGAGTCTGCAGTCTCCTTTCTCACTGTGATCCTTTGAGAGAGCCATAGCTGGACAGAGGTGGGGAGCTAAGAGGACAGGATCCAATTTGCTTATTATATTGCTTCGATAAATTCAGATTCTGCAGGAGGAAAAAAAGTCCCAAAATTTAACTTTCACTCCCTTAAGGAGGTTTCCTCTCTGGATCGTTACAAATACACTCTTGCTGGCTTGTCCCAGGCTAAGGCTGTCCTGGCCAGCAGTCACGTTAATGATGTGCTCAGGAATTACAAAGCAACTTGCCCTTCTTCAGCTGAATTGAGCTTTTCCCTCTTAATTTGGCTCAGGTTATAAAAAAGCCACTTTACAAAAGCAGTGCCCAACAGCTGTGCCTGCCTGGCCTGCATCTCACCTCTTCAAGTGATGGCCAATGTCCCAAAAACGTTGGCCATGCAGGGTTTAGTCTGTGTTTGCAGAATGGCTTAAACAAGGAAATACACAAGTTACTTCATTGTTTCTTCAGTATAGACTTTTTACCAGCTGCATCTGCATTTGGAGGCTCCCTGGGGAATGCTTGTCTGGAAATTAAGTTAGTTTTTCCAGCAGTTTTGAGCTTGGACGACAAAAGGGCTGTTCATATGAGTACCTTGGCCAAAGCTGGCGTTGCTGTCCTGACAAGAGCAGCTGTTCACACCAGCGATGCTGCCTGAAGGCCACCCCTGCGTTCACCTCGCGGCTCCTGACGTGGCGGTCTCTCCCTCTCTCCTCTCCAGGCTTCCGCAGACGGCCCGACGTGGTGCTGGTGGCTCATCTCCATCCTGCCCCTCGACCCGTCCTACCAGCTGAACCTCTTCTCCTGCACGTCGCTGCGCGCCCGCCTGTCGCAGCTGCAGCACGTCCTCATGGCCCTGCTGCAGCAGCCCCCGCCCCGCCACCTCCTGCCCGAGCGCAGCCCCCGGGGCCGCGTCTGACCCGGCCCTGCCTCCCCGCGGCTCGCCTCCCCCCTCGGGTTTCTCTGTGTGTCGCTCCACGGTTTGCCTGTGGTTTGAGCCCCCCGTCACACCCACAAGAAGCGACCTCAGCGATGAGCCGGGCACGCTCTGCCCAGCCGCGCCGGCAGCGACGCTGCGCCGTCCGTGCCACCTCTGGGAGCTGCTTGGTGCCACTGCTGCTGTGCTGTGCCGCCAAAGGGGATACTGGGCTGCGGAGCCGGGCTGTGTCTCCAAAGCCAAAGTCACTTGCTGAGTGGCTTCTGCACTGAGGAGGATTCTCCTTAGGGCAGAGGACTGAGTGCAGGCATTGCCTCAGTTTTGGTTCTTCCACTTTGAAGGATAACTTGGGGGTTTGGGTAGATGATCCTGATTCACACAGGAAATTTAGAGGCTGGGGAGAGGTGGCATTGGGGAAGCAGAGAAACGCTAAAGGCTTCCCTCAGCCTTGCGAGCTGATGGCTCTGCCACTGCTTACAGCTTTGACTTAGTTTGTGTTTGAACAAGGAGAAAGGTTAAATTAAACAATCTGAAACTCATGGTCTTGCTCCTAACCACCTCCATGGCCACATGGTGAGGAGGTGGTTCTCTTTGAACGCTCTCAGGCCCAGATATCCCCTTCCCACTGCTCTGCTCGGCGCTGTGCTGTGTTTGCTTGCCAGACCCTTCCCCAGGACACTGCCAGCCACTGCCCTCGCTGCCGGCTCCAATGCTGTGAAGTGCCGTGGGAGGGGGGATTTGGTCAGCTTTGGTGCTTTTCCCCCTACCCGAAGGCTGCTGTTCCCGACCCTGGCTGGGTTCAGGTTGCAGGGTCGGACCTGGGGGCTGGGAGGAGCTGATAGCACAGGGGAGTGAAGTCTGGGAGTTTTGTTGTGAGACTCTGCTCCTTGACTCATGCAATTTTCCCCCGTTCTGTGTTTCTTGTGAATTTTCTGCCTCCTCAGGAGAAAATCAGGATCTCAGCCGAGGCTGGACCCTTGCACTTGGGACCCAGAGTAGTTCAGGATCCCCCAAAAGAGCACAGTGAACTCAAAGGAATCCAAATCTCTGGAGAGCCAGGGAGGGGTTAGGATTGGTGACTGAGGCCATGAGCCACACATCAGGGGAGCAAGTGCTTGGCTGCTGCTTGTCTCTAGACACAGGGCAAAGACTCTCTGACAGACCAGGCCTCCGTGGAAATCCTGAAGATTTCGGTTTTTTGTCTTTCACCCATAATTTCAGTGGCTTTGGGTTCAATTCTAGGAGTGACATCCACTTAGTCACTGGATTAACATTGCTTCTAGAATTTTATCCCTGCGTTTCTCAAAGGCTCCACACCCCCTCAGAGAGCCGTTGGGTGTGTGTGTGGGAGAGAAAATTAGGGCAGAGATCCTTACTGCAGGTGTTGCTGGGCTGAGCCTGGGTGGGAGACTGGGCGTAGGTCCAGAGAGGTCCCTGCTCAGGGCCACCACCTTTCCCTGTCCTTCTGTCTCCAGGAGTGAGAAGTCCCTGTCCCTCCTCTCCATCAAAGTGCCTCCCTGGAGCGACAGTGAGGAACTGGCTCCCCAGGAACCTCTGGGAGCACTGGGCACCTGAGGGCAGCTCAGAGCTGGATTTGCTCCTCTGCCTT
>WAAG01084073.1:9987-16576 GCA_013390105.1 Tichodroma muraria | reverse complement strand
TTATTGTGCAGAGAAATTTTCATTTACAAGGACTATTTGTATTATTTTTGTACAGGAATCTGAACATTTATGCTTTGCAACAGTGTGTTTTATTTTTCCAGCACATACTCTGATAGAATTTTTCTGAAATATTTTGCTTCTTATTTGGTAAAAGGAATTTGTGTATAGAGAATTTTTGGGAGAGAAACATTAAATGAAAATTTATTCTTTTTCCATTTTTTTTTTTTTTCCTACTAGCCCGTACACCTCTCTTCCAAGGATTTTTCCAATTTACCTAGGTCTTTACTGTGAATATCTCATAAGCAACACGGCAGGGTTCCCTATGCCAAACACCAATTGATTTATGGACTGCTTCTCCATTAGAGATGACCTAGAGTGATGGTGGATGTAACAGGCACTTGATATTCAAACCAGACTATTTATTTTTGTGTAATTTGCTTAATAAAATGCTATGCTATTTTGATCTTTAGAGAGATGGATTTGTCAACACACTACCCTGAAAATTATGTATCAGAGACTCTTGCATCCCTTTTGAATACTATTTTGATTACCAAGACTTTTTGGTAAGACTTTTTGAGTCAGGACTCATTTGTCATGACAGACAAATATTCTGCCTTCATTCAAGATCAGGGCTGAAATCATTAAAATCTGAGAGGTTATGATGGACATGCACTTTGTGAAGATAATGGCAGGATACATCATGCCAAGTAATAATGTTCAAGATATCATGCATTGTCTTAGGTGCAAGAGGTGCCGCTTCAATGCTAGCAAAGGTGCAGTGGTAATAGTATTTTCTAAATATTTTCTAAATACTACAAATATTTTCTAAAGTTCACCAGTTCACCATAATAGTTATCATATGTCTATGGTTACAATCTAAAAGGTGATTTACCCCATTATAAAGATTCAGGGCTTAATTGTTGCAAATGTGTATTGCTGTCTTTAGGTTAATAGTACTCCAATTTCTGTCTTGGAGAGACTGTAAATTGAGCTGCCAGTGGAACATTGGCTCAAGGTCTTATTTATTCATCGATACAGTGTGGATGGAGTGAGAATGCTGCATGTTTGGCTCCACAGCCAGCACAGTACTTAAAAGTCTCTTTATGTACCCTGACAACTTATTGCCTTATCAGCATTGAAGAAAGGTGTCTGAACAAGGTCTGAAGTGGCTGAAGAAATGCCAATGTTTTCTGTGGTTCCATTCTCCAACATGCACATTGGTCAAAGTGCCAAGTCGTGCTGCGCTGAAATCCCAAAGGGAACGAGTACAGTTATGTGAAAGACCATGGGAAGTTGTTTGTTAAAGGCACGGTGAAGTCTGCAAAGAGTTGGATTACAGTTCTTAGTGTAAGAACCATTTCTTTCAGTTCAAGGAAGTATGATGAATACAGATTACAAGGGAGCAGATTTCAGAGCAAGTCAAATGAAATGGGATTCTACCTTGGACCAGAGGGGCCCAGGCTACTTTTACGCTCTTTGGGAAAAGAGGAGATCGTGTTCTGGTTCTAAAAGCACCACAGTATGCTTAAGAAATACAGCTCTCCTGGTACCTATATTTTTTTTAACTTGGTTTAGATATTAGGTATATGTAATATCCTAATAATCCTGTGCTTTAGGGTCTAACTCAGCCTGTTGGTGTTGATAGGTAATTAATGTACACAGGTAAAACATATTCTGAAACTGTCCTAACAGGATACATGTGCCTTTTATGGAGCTGCTTTTGTCCCCAGTGGTGGAAAGGTGACCTGTTTTGGGGTCGGCTCCAGTATTAAAAGGAAGTTATTTACACTCAGCACAGTTATAAGCACAGTATGATGTGACTTCTTGTTCTTACAATGTTTTTTTCTGTAAACGCACACAAACTTACAAAAGGGGTTCAGTAGAAAAATTCATGTAATGATTCCAAGAGAAGCTTAAAATTTTGCTAAAAAGAATTATAAATATAGCTTTTTACTCTTCTGAGGTACCAGGTTTTCTATTAGCATTAATTATTTCTATTAGCACATTAATTCAATTAACATTTTATGTCATCTTTTTATATATTAATTAAATCTAAATCTTACTGTGTTGAGTTTGGGGATTTTTACTCATTTTCTATGCATTTTGTTTTCGTTATAGTTTTGGTGTTAGTGTTTCATTAATACTATTAAAGTGCACACCAAAAAGAGATGTTTGGTAAACAAATTTTCAGCAGATAGATCCAGGAATCTTATTCTTTGCCAAGGAGTAGAAGCCAATACTAGCTGAATTTTCATGGAGTTTTTAGTGTTGTCTATTAGATGGTCATGAAAAAAATATCTGCCAAAGCTTAGGGCTAATGAGAATTAATAGTACTGGTCTGTAGTTTGACAGTTTCTCTGTACATCTGAATTGTTCCTTTCTTGGTAATAAAGATTTAGCATAATCAGTGATAAGACTCATATTCAGTTTACTTTCTTTTAAAATATTAAATCCACTTAAAGTAAAAAAAAAAAAAAGTATTCAAATTAGTTAATTTTTTTGAAGGAAGAATCCAGCTATTTTCAAGAACCCCTCTTTAGTTTCTTACAGTGTAGTAGCAACACTTTGAAGTCCTGTGTAACAGAAAAAAACTTGGGGTTATTTTGGTTTTTTTTCTGAAAGGAAAGGAGGGAAAAATTAGTGAGTAAGATTCTGAGTGACATGAGCGTGGTGAATCTTCATATACCAAACCTAGGACAATTTTTGTGATGTGTTACCAGCTTAGAGGGATTTACTCGTCATCTCAGACTCAACCAACCATTGAAGTCTCTCTGCTCTCCTCTTCCAAGTAGTAAGAGATACAAAATTGTGGAAAAATGAATGGAACTTTTCTATTTTGGGAAGATTTCCCATTCACTTTAGGTAGTAAACCAGGTAGAGGTAAAAATAACTGTTTTGCCAGAAACATCGAAATGTGGATGTGGAGTCCAAAAGGCTACATTAACATACTCGTGTAGGATGTGAGTCAATGAAATCTGAATTTCTTCCTTGCTTTAATTAGCAGAATATAAGGAATAATTGTCTCTTTTTGACCAATGATGAATGAAAAAACTGTGCTCCCTTTTGATCAATAATTCCACCTTTTACAGAAGAAACCTCTCAAATTGAAGTTTTTCAAAGCAAGTGCCTTTCTGTGAAGGGATGTGACTTTGAGGAAGAGCTCCTCACCAGATCAGTTAAGCAGGAAATAAGTAATTGCATGTAATGCATATTTAATAAAGCAATTTTTCAGCTTCTTTTTGTCTACCAAGCTCTTCCTCTCATGAAGTTAAAAACTGAGTTGTTGAAACTAACTGGAACTAAAGGGAAGAGAAACCGCTAAAATTATAATTTTAATTATGCACAACAGATACATAGCAGGGAGGATTTTTCAAAAGGTTGCAAAACCTGAACTTTCTTCAAACCTAGAGAATAAAAATAATTGGGTCCATGTTAGGGGTGAATACTGTTTCATCTGAAGTCTGTTTAGCTCGATATAGCTTCCTGTAGGCCAGAAACTGTGTGCAGACAAAAATCTGTGAGATTGCATCTGCACAATATTTCTTTCTTGATTTCTTGCAGACTTCTTAAATTCACAAAAGAATTGATGTTGGCCAGTGCTAACTCTTACTGGGAAATCTGCCCGATCCTTGAGGGGTCCTAACATCCTGGGGTTCCTGTTAAAGGAATTCTTGCTATTAATATGGAAGAATATTTTCGCAGTGTTTTACTAAACTCTGATTCACCTACTGTGTAATGGCTCCATAGTTTATCTAATAGTTGTCACATAAAGACTAGAAAAAGTAGCAATAGAATGCCTTTAAATAAAGCAAACCAAATTGTTATTTTTACATTCATTCTTTGTTGTATTGATTCTTTGGAAAGTTAAAAAAGTATCAAGCTCATTTATCTTATCAGAAATATCAAAGCCCCACAAAATTTTGAATTATAAAAACTACTTGAAGAAGTTATTTATTTTATTTACTAATTCGGAAGAATTGTCATGTTTTACATTTGAATATTGTGAAAATCCTGTTCCATGAATGCTGGGATAAACGCCATCTGGTCTCTTGGATCATCCCAGCTGAAAATAATGTGTACATCTTGCCATCAGTCAAAACTTCACATTCATTAACTGACAAAAAAAGAAAAAAAAAAACAAACTCTATTTTGCCAACATCATGGTTTTTTTCCAGTGAACGAAAGCCAGCAGTGTATCCCTTTTAGCATTAGTTTATGGCTATTCTAATGATAGTGGTAGTTTTGCTTAGTGGAGCTCATTTATCTTTGTGTTCTGTGCCACGTTATGGGGAAGAGATGTGTAATATTCTGGAACTATACAGCTGTCAACTTTCTGGGCTTTTCTTTGTAAACAACTTGATTAAATGAAATGTCATTAGGAACACTTTTGCTGGGCTTTTGCTTTCCTGTAAGACTTGATATGTTTGCTGGCAATTTCTCATCTGGGCCTCTCCCCCAAATGATCGCTTTGGAAAAATATGTACTATGGCATTTTGTATAACAGGAAATAAATAATAAAGTTGAAAAGAGCTATTTAATTAGGGCGAGCCACACCTGTTACCTATCTGCATCTCCTCAGCTTTGCATTAAAATGTTAATTGAGCACAGCTGCAGGATGGGCCCTATCCTCCTGGTTTGGAGTGTCCTTGACACTAATGTCAATTAGTACAGTTCAGCTAGGAGGCAGAACTGATGTTCCCCCCCACACTTCTCTTTTTCCACCACTAATCGGGTAGCAGGATTTTTATCATAATGTCAGTTGTACAATTTTTAGAAATTTAGTGTTTTAATTTGTATGTAGATTTTTATTTTGTGCCATTACATGAGCATGATAAAACCGTAAACAGCAGATTTCAGAGTTTAAAAGATTATCACAAATGTACTAAGGTACCTCCCACATATTCCACGCCTGTTGGTTCCCTGCTTTCCTTCCCTTTCTCCATACCACTCTTTGTAGGAGACTCCTGGGAACAAGTCAGAACGCTTAGGCAGCCAGTGGCGGAAGGGAAGAGCTGTTGCTCAGGTGGTCAGGCCGTTTCATGCTGCCTGGAGCCTCCTCTTCATCTCAGCCACAGTCACCCCCTTCTCTGACAAGAAGTCCCTTGCGCCCCTCACTGCTTGCTCCCCTCTAGCCCCTTGCCCCAAGCACTGAACAATCTGCTCTCCCAGCAGGAGGGAGTCACACAGAAGCAGAATAGTCAATATTTATGTTGAGAGAACTGCACTTCTATAAAGCATTGTGGGAAAAAAACCCCCAGTAATAGGAGTGTTATGACACAGCAAATAAAGTACACAAATATAATTTAATTTAGTTTTTGCAGGTATAATTTTGCTGGTTAAATATAAGACCAACTAACATTTGTGGCAGACCAGCTTATAAAAGACTAACCATGTGTGCATCTGTTTTTACCTCCCACCCCCCCTTCTCTGAATAAAATTGCAGCTGGTGTGGACATCATCTCAGTGTAGTCTTTAAGGAATGCTGGGAGAAGGCATAAGATGATCCTTTTAAGATAATAAATTTTCAGTTGGTTCACGTTGAAATGATTTGACAAGGACAGCATGTTTTGTGCCTGCTTAGAAAGATTGGAACCTGAGTACAGAAACCTAAATTGATTTGATTTTGAACTTCCTTATCTGAAAATGTTTGGAAATAGGAATTTTTTTATGATTTATTACTTGAAAGCTATCAATCCTCCTGCTGGCAAAAATGAAATAGCAGTACATAGCTGTTAACCCCATGTTCTTGTAAATACAAGATTGTGTTTACAAACTTGTAAATACAATCATTATAGAATTTTACAGGCGGGAAATGTACTTTATCTATATATACTGTGACATTTATGCAAGAAGAATAGATTTAAACAAAGGACCAATTCATTGTCTGATGCTCCTCAGTGCATGGTTTTCTGGTGGCAGCAGATTTACAGGTTCATAAGGCCTTTCACAGAAAGCCTTCACAACAGGTTTTCAGAGATACTGACTTTCTCAGAGCTCTCTTTCAGGAGTACCACAAAAGTTTATCCAGTGTACAGCAAGCCCTCTGCAAGGTGAAGTCAATCAATGGAAGCCTTGACAGCCGCAGGTGAGACCCAAGGAAAACTAGCAGAGATGATGTTCATCAGCTGGTGCAAGGGCTGTTTGAAAATGAGGGTGGCCTATGAACAGCCTCAACTGGTTGTTGAGTCTGACAAAGTCTCTGTGAAGAGAGGAATAACTTACCTCTCTCAGCTCTTTATCACAGAAAAAGAAGGTCTGCAATTCAAGAATAGTGCCTGTTCTTTGATGTCTTCTCTGCTGTAAAAGCACTGTATGGTGTTCAAAATATCAGGAAAATGAGGAAGATCTATGTTACACTCTAGCTGTCTTGGAAAAAATCATTTCTTATAGGAGGCTGGTTGCTTCCTGAGGCTGCCCTGACCAGTAGTGACCCACTAAGACCAGAAAGCTGTCATCAGCAGGGCACAGCACAGAGGTATTGTGTGACTGTTTTTACTTTGTGACGGTCACTTACAAATGTAGTCGGGGCAAAGGTCTTTCTGCAGCAAGATAGGTGGATGAATTTGGTTTTCTGTAATGGGTTGTCAAT
>WAAG01084073.1:2487-4987 GCA_013390105.1 Tichodroma muraria | reverse complement strand
TCTGAGAAACATAATTTGGAGATTAGAAGGAAAAATGAACGACTGAGGGCGATGTCAGTAAAGACACACTCAAAACCGTCCCAGTTCAGAATGTAACTAAACAGTGCCTCTGTGGATGAAATTAAACTCCCTCAGTGCACCGCCATTTGTGAACAAACCATCCCATGGACATCCAGTCCTTGGGAGACTTGGGTGGCTCACTACACTCTGCATGTGGCCGTGACATTGTGCATGGTGAGGTCTACAGAGTTCTGTTGGATATACACTGTGAGAATATGTACAGCTTGCAACTACTCAACCCTATGCTGTGTCAAAAGGCAATTTTTATTTTTTAATTGAGAGATCTGGAACAAAAGGAATATTCTTCTAATCTTAGACCTTTTTTTGGAAAGGTTTTCTGTGTCTGTTTCTAAAAAATGTTACCAAGATAAAAACATTAATATTGGACTTCATGACTGCATCAGAGACTATAGATCCACTGATTTCAAACAAGTTGGCATGATTTTTCTTGAAAAAATCTTATATTAAGACATTTAAAATGTGGAGCATTACCTGCTCTTAACTATTTTGAAATATACCATTAAAAAATAAAAGTGTTTTTTTTTTTTTAAAATCCTTCAACTTCATGTGTTTATTGCCATGGCTTTGTCAAGACTGAAGGAGTATCTCTATGAGAAGAAAGAAAAATGCTTATTAACACAAAGAGTAAAGTGTTCAGAATGATTTCATTTTTTAAGAGAAACATTCTTTGTGATTACAATAATTATAGAAAGGACTCTATGAGATACTGCTGCACTTATATCTCCTATTCTTCTCTGGCCTATTTACCTTCCTTAAAATCATTTTACATACCTTACTGACATCATAACTGGAGGAAAGTCTGTTGAAAAGCTTTTGCAACTTTTCTTGCCCCATGTCTGTGCTCTTATAATGCGTCCTCTCTGATCTTATGCACACATACAAAATGCAGAAAAGCTGTGGGACTTAACACTTACGTTTTTCAGCTAAGCCACACTTTATTACGATCAAGATTATGAACAGAAGTATTTAGGTTTGTGGGGTTTTTCTTGCTTGGTTTGGAGGTTTTTTTGTGTGTGTATTTTTGTTTGCCTGAGTTTTTTATTTTATTTTTTATCCATCGATTCTGTAATCTTTGGTGAGCTATTCTGTGGGCTGTAATGCTTATTGTTATTTTTTAATGTAAACTCTTTGCAAATATTCATGTCTCCTAGTTACAGTTTGTAATAGCAAAATACAAATCTTGATTTTTACAGCTACATTCTCTGCATATGTCTGGTAAAAAGACATCTTGTCTTGGATTGATATAAAGACCTTACTTAACACTCTGGGGTCCATAATAAGATTTTAATTCTCAAATCTGTCCCTTGAATGAGGGTTTGTGAAAACGTCTGGCTGAAACAGCTTTATGGTGCAAGATTGTGATGTCTATTCAACACGGCTTTCTTCCTAAAAGCTGCCTTCACCTCTAAGCCAGGTAACCATAATTTAGTGTAAGCTTCATATAGAAACCTGCAATATATTGGTCCAGGGGCCTAAATGCAACTATTAATACTGCTGGTGTGAAATATGCTAAAAACTCTGAGAAGAAGGAGGTAATCTTTTCCATTACATCCATTTGCTTGCTTTTCGCTCTTATACCCTGCGTTTGTCACAGAGTTCCTTGGGCTGGCTCCTGGGGGGTCCGTCCAGCTCAAGTAAAACTCTGCCGGAATCCCGAGGTGGTTAGGATGACTGAGCATGCTCCTGATGGACTAGCTCTACCTTGCCCTCATACCAAACTCTTTCATCCAGTTTCCCGCGCTACCGTTGCACACCTGACGAGAGGACCATAAAGAATCACAATAAGGAGTTTCTCTGAAGAGCCACGGGCTTGCTGTGTGCAAGGGGAATGCTTTGTCTGGTACTGAAACAGGATTATTACATTTGAAGGTCTCTGGGAGCACCTGCTTCATGATAGTGATCTCGAGACCTTGCCAGTCAGTACTGGGTCAGGTTAATGCACAGGTAGGATTCTTCAAGATTTCAGAAGGGACATCTGTCTGACATTCTCTGATTTCTGATCTCTTATATCCCCTCTTTATAGCTATGTGGGTCAGTCATTACTTTCTCAAAGCCACACACTGAGAAGGTGACACTCCCCCCCCAAACTTCTAGATATAAGGTAGAGAACTTGCACTATGAACTACAGTCTGCCTGACTTTTCTTTGGAGACCACCATGGATCGCAGTGATGATACAATGGAAGGTTGATTTCTGGAAAAAAAAATCCCCGTAACAATTTCCCTTATAACTTTTGCTGTAAATGGCATGACATAGAATCAAGTTCTCCTGACTGTCAGTTATTTTGAACTATTTCTCTGCAGCAATTCTCATGGATTTCCTTGGGGACTTCAGAACTTGGGGACTTCAGGCATGATATAGTGTGTGCATGGTGACAGAAAGGTGGCAAATATGTACAGGATATCCTTTCTTATTTTAAA
>WAAG01084069.1:61859-114328 GCA_013390105.1 Tichodroma muraria | reverse complement strand
TTTTTATTTTGGGTTAAGAAATGAGTAGATAGCATTAAACTCCTCGCGGTGCCATTCAATGGAACCCGGGATGCGAAACGCCGCGGCTGCGCTCGAAACTTGCCGAGGCTGGAGCAGTGGCTCAGCGGGGCCGGGAAGCGGGAGCGGGGGGCGGCGGGAGCCGGCTCAGGGCCCGTGTGTCCTTCTTTTCCAGGCTCCAGCCGGATTCCCCCTGGAAGATCCCGCGAGCCCGGGATGGGAATCTCCGCTCCTGATTGTCCAAACGCAATTCTTGTGCGATGGAGCCGTACGAACCAAGAATTGTGTCTGGACATCTGTAGCAGAGGTTTCACCTCCTCCGGCGGGGCTCCAGGACGGTTCTCGGGGCACAGGACAGAGGACGGACCTTCCCCGGGCCCGGGGCACGGCAGGTAACCGCTCCCGGCTGCGTCCCGGGGGTCGGGGCCAGGATTTCAGGGAAACTAAGGATAAACACCAGCGGCGGCTCCGCTCTGCTCGGCGCGGCCGAGGGTGCTCGGTCTTAATGCGTCAAACACTGTCCGGGTCATCACCGGGACGGCCAGCTCCGACCGGGCAGGCACCGGGCAGGCACCGGGTAGGGACGGAGGGGCCAAGCCTGGGGCACCGGCGCTTTGCCGGGGGCGGCGGGGCCGTAGCCGTCCGCGGCAGGCGGGCACTTCGACCCTGCGGCTCCATCCCGATTTATCCTTCTTACGTTTAATTATTTATCTATTTTAACATCGCGGCTTAATTTCATTTAACGTGTTTCGGCGTGCGCCCGGCCCCCTGCACCGGGACACTCTTCTGGTCCTNATCCACCAGCCAAACGGCTCGGCTGGGGCTGCCAAGGAAACCCAGGAGGAGGAGGGAAGCATTACAAGATCCGAGCAGAATTTCACCAAGAGCCTTTCTAGGACAAAGCTGGAGGGGGAGAATGTTTTAAAAGGCTTTTATTTCAGAAACTTTTTGTTGCTCTTGTTGTTACAGGATTTCGCTGTACCCCTCTTCTCCACCCCTCTGGCTTCCTTCATCTTCCCATTTCTAGCTTTTTTTAGCAGTGATTGACAGCTTTTACTACAGCAGGAGCTAAGCCACCTGGGTCTACCTGCACTATCGAGGGGAATAACAGCTCCTGGGGAAGGAACCCATCTATCTGAGCAAACAGCTGGGGGGGATGAGAACAGACAAGCCCAGCCTAAGGCACAGAGGCAGGGTAGAGGAAGGGCAGAAAGCAGTGCTGAAGATGAACCCGATTTTTCCTATTGTGTTTCAGTCCATCTCAAGCCGCATGCCATACAGGCTCCTTGTTTTTCAGCCAGCTCCTACCAGCACCTGGAATCCCCTTCCACTGTCCCGGCCCAGCTAAGCTAAGGGCCAGGAACTCAGGACAGAGAAGAGCCTTTGGCCCGTCTGTGTCATTTACGAACGGCGTGAGCTGGACTCAAGTTGCTGTGGCTGGATTTGGAAAAGGCTGAATATCGGTTTGCCACCAGCAGCGGGTTGAAGCCGGGGTTCCTCAGATGCAGAAGGATCGTAGGCTGCGGGTGCTTTTAGTTAGGCAGGTTGTGGAGGGGTAGACGTGAGAGAGGAGTCAGTGGAGAAGTCAGCTGAGGGAATCACTCCGCATCAGACAGAGGAGTTCCTCCGTCAGGCGCAGCGCGGGAGAGGCTCCTTGTGCGCAGCGCTCGGGGCGTTGGGCCAGGCTGCCTGAGCGGGGCTGGTGCGCTGGCTGCCCCCCACCTCCTCAGCAGCTCCTGAAGATCGAGGGCTCTTAGAGCAGTACATGGTGCCGATCAGCTCTGAGAGGCACCGACTGAGCACCCTCTGCTCCACGACAGCCGCGGCTGAGGCAGGAGCTGCTGCCGGGGACCTCTGCATGCTGCTGGACCCGTGCCCAAACAGGTGAGCAGGGCAGGGGGGAGAGCAGGAGGACTATCCTGGTCAGGCACTCCTGGAAGCTCATGCAGCATGTTTCAGACCTGTTGGTGCCAATGCTATCCTCTCTGAGCCCATCCCTCTGCTCTCGCTGTAGCCTCCTGGCTGGCAGGGGCCAGTCTGTCTTTCCGAGGAAACTTCTGGAAAGCCAACAACACCCGTGCCCTAGCAGAACCACGCACACCCACTTCCACAGTGCTCACAGGACTTCCTCGGGGCATGCAGCAAGAATCCTCTCCCTCCCACTGACACAAAGGGTTAAAAGCCACTGACCTTCTAGGTCTTGGCACTTTAACTGTGCATCTCCAGCCC
The DNA here is from genome assembly GCA_013390105.1 of Tichodroma muraria. Classification (NCBI taxonomy): domain Eukaryota; kingdom Metazoa; phylum Chordata; class Aves; order Passeriformes; family Sittidae; genus Tichodroma; species Tichodroma muraria. The sequence continues at coordinate 112,081 of WAAG01084069.1, read as the reverse complement.
TAGCCCTTCTCCAGCCAGACTGCAGCTCCCACCTGCACAGAATGCAGTGCAGCCCAATCAATTCTGTCTATCACGGTGACAGAAAGATCATTTGCTGCCCTGATCACTCTGTGCTGTCTCAGGCCGGGTGAGGGTTTGTTTCCCCTCCAACCAAATCATTATAAATTGACGTTATTCATGGACCAGTACTTCACCCTGCCTCAGCTCTGGTATGAAAGCAGCATGAGGGATCAGAAATACAAAACCAAAAGAAGCCTATTTCTCTCCTGCTTCCCATAAATAAATACCATGACAAGGTGAAAGTCACTTCCGAGAGCTCTGGAGCTGTCATGTTTGGCCACCCCATGGAAAAGCTAGTCAAGCCACCTTTTCTTTCCTTGCACTTTCTCACCCTTCCCACAGCTGGTGCAGAGAATGTACCAACATTAAGCATTGTGTTAAAAGAACCCTGGTTCACAGCACCAGAACACCTCACTGCATGTTAAGACATGTTATCCTACTCAGGGTTCAGCGCCCCTCTTTCTACTGTCAGAGAAAAACAAAGTCCTGCATGCTAAGGTGCTCTCTGCTTGTTAGGGTACCTGGAAGTGCAGTCAGGAGAGGTGAAATGAGGACCAAAAGATGGATGCTGTTGTGGTGGACAGAAGGCCGCAGGCTGGCGGGGCTTTATTTGGATGTCTAGAACAAGGGAACGCAGTGGGAAGATGCAGAGACTGGACACAGGCTGTTCAAGAGAGGTTTGGGTGGGTTAAGGTTTTTGTTTGAGTTTTTTTTCCCAGGGATTTGGATTTACATCCTCTTGTTTTTTCAGGAGTTCACCCGCCGTGCAATGTTGAGATGAAAAGCACATTATCCTGGTCCTGGAGTTTATAATCCAGCTCACCCTGCAGGACAAGGAAAAAAATGAAAAACTGTTCAAATGTCATTTCCAAATACAAGCTGCAAAGAGAAAACAGCTCATAAAAAGATGGTGAGTATTAGGGAGAACAGAAGGGGACAGACTGACGTTTTCATCGTAGCAGAAGCAAAGGTGAGAGATCAGCCACAGTGCTGATGCTCACCACCCCACATCGCTTTCTGGATGTTTTGACAGAACAGGTGGTTGCCTGAGGCAGGGAAATGGTGAGGGGCTGTTTGTTGTCTGAGCACAACAGTGGGCTGAGAAGGGAAGACATTTACCAGGTGCCTGTTTGAGTTGAAATCTCCCTGTGGCCTTTACCTGCCAGGCACCACCTGACTTCAGGGAAGGTGGTTCTGTGTGGGGCCTGAAGGTCCCAGCTGTCCCCCACGCTGTCACCCCACATCTGGGGGGACCTGCCAGCAGCCAGGGGTGCAAAACCCAGTGCCAGAGACCAGGGAAAAAGGGTGATCTCTCTTCAGACCCTGTCTGGCTGATGAGTCTCAGCAGGTTAGAGAAAGGCTCCAGGCTTTTGAACAGCCACAGTACAGGAGATAGATTCCAGCCTGCCCCTTCCCCCTCAAATATGAGATGCTTTGCTTGGGGCAAGAATCAGAAATAGCTTCTGTGAGAGCAACCACAGAACAGAGAGAGCAGTATTTTCAACAAAGAAAGTCAAACTGAAGGAGTACAGACCATTAGTTCCCAGTCTGCCTCGTTGATGAGCACCAAAATTCCTGGCCTCCTGCAGAATAGAGAGAAATAATTAGGATACAAGGCTGCTAAAAAGCTCCACAAATAGTTAAGAACAAGGGATGTCACAGCACAGATCACAAGCTGACTGCCTATAAAGCCAAAAAAGGGATCCTAGCATGGAGGTGGAAACAGGTACAGTCTGTGCCCTTTCTAGATCAAATAAAGGGGACGCAGGAGCAATCCCAGAGCTCATTTGAATGAAAAGGCACCGTTCCTGAGGATGCTCCAGGATGACTGCATTTCCGTACGATGCAGAAAAGCCAGGTAATTAAAACCCACGCACGACAGTCGAGCGCAGAGAGCTCAGTGTGAAAGCAGGGAAAGCCATTCCGGTGCCCCTACCAGAGGCACTAAACACCTGGGATCCACTCCAAGCCCCTGATTCTGAGCAAAGGGATTCCCCCTCTTTGATCTTCAGTGTCCTGCAATTGTCTCTCCTGTTACCAGGGGACCTGGCACACGCTTCAGCTTACAAAGATCCGTGACGAATGTTAAACACCCCCAGCGCCACCCCGCAGTCAGGGATGGCTTGCACAGCTCACTCTGCTCCATTTCTCTTGCCTTCCCTCTTTTTTTCCTACCCCCCCGCCTCCACGAGACTGGCCCCATTTTGATAATAAAAATACATTTCCCAGAAGAAGTATTTGTTGGCATTTCTCAGAATGACTGCTTCAGTCCCAGTGATGTCGGCAGGGAACAGACAGACCTGCTAAAACTCCTGGAATTGAGGATACAGGTGCTACTCTGTTCCAAGTGACAATGAAGAGGAAGTATAAATGGCCCTGCTTCACGTTTAAGGTTTAAAGATTTGGGATGAGGGCTGCAAAAGATCACTCTGATCTGTGAACACTGCAAGGTGTGGGTGGGATACCTCCCACTATCACTTAAGCAAATCCCGTGTTTTCATGGTCATTGACTTACTCAATAGGAAATCCACCCCAGAGGAAAAATCCCCCAAACTGTGGGGATCAACAGAGAAACACAAGGAGGATTCCTAACAGTTGTACTTACACAGATTCCCCTTGCATAAATAACTCTGGTCGCTCTTTCAACAGATTCTGTTTGATCCACTTGAGCAGGTTTCTGATATCCCCTGGAAGAAGGAAGGACAGGGTTTACAAACTAGCTGATGGCTCCCGGTGATGCCGGAGCAAAGTGATTGTTTATCCACGAAAGAGCAGATGAGGAACATGCAGGATGGATGGGGATAGCTGCAAAGAAACTCACAGACAGTCCTGTCCCTGCGGTTTGGCAGAAGAGATTTCCCACAGAAAACTCATCCCACAAAGAATGAATGCAGCTCCTGCTGAAGCACCAATGTGGCAGCAGATTCCTGATGTTCAGGTCTCTGACACATCCCATAGCCTGTGCATTACCTTGTCACCCAACAAACTATGTCTAATTCTCTTGTGCATTTAATTAGATTTAAAAAGTCCAAACAAGCAAGCCTAAGAACCTGAACAGAGCAAAGACAGACACTTTTGCACCAAAACCAACACAAACTCTGGAGACATTGTGAGCTCTGGGGCCCAAACCTGTCCCTGGCCCATAGTTGCATTTTGGACACTTACAGCATCCCTCAGCATCACACCTGCTGCTGTGGAGTGTTCCTCATGCTGTGCCTGCTCCCTCCTTCTACACTTTATGCTTAGAGCTTCTTTATTAAAGCTCAGCCTTTATCTTTCCATTTCAGTAGGTGACAGGAAGGATTTGTCTTCATGTAAAAGGAGGAGGAGACACTGCTGGCGGGTTTTTATAGTATCAATTTTACTTTGTGAGGCAAAAACAATTTCTTTAGTGATAGCATCAGTTAATTTCCTATTGGAGAGGTGAGAAGAGACAGAGGGGGGGAGCAATCCGTTACAGGGTTTAGAGAAGCTGACAAATTGCAAAGTGGAGTTCTCCTGCATTTGCCTCTATATTTCACCGTTCCACAAACCACTTCATCATTCCGAATCCACAATCAGTTATTCTCCTGGGGCTCCTTTAAACAGCCCTTTGAAAGCCCCAAAAGAGTTTTGTTTGTTTTCAAGAAGCGAGGAAGCTTTCTGAAGGCGCAAATCCACCAGTGAGGGCTGCAGCCCTGCTCCAGGAGGAGCAGGGATGACAGGATGGGTTTCTTATGTGAGGTAAGCTCACTGCAGTCATGAGGAATCTTTCCACACGTGCTTCTCTGAGTTAAATTCACTCTGTGTACCACTCCCCATTTGTTTGCTTCACGACCAGCAATAATACATGCATTTGTAGTGGCTTGACTCAGCCCAGACCTTATCCCAGGATTTTATGGGATTGTGGATGTTACCCAGAGCCAAACTGGGGTTGTTCCAAATAATGTCACCCTCGTTGCTTCTGTCACACCCAGGATGAACAGCCCTGGTGTAGACAGGTGCACATCAACTAGGCAATGGGGGTATGTCCATCTGCAGCAGATGGGGGCCTCTTCTACTGGGGAAAGGGGGAGGGGGATACTCTGAGATTCCCTCTGTTCACCCTGCTTTCCCAGGGCATTGGTGCCTCCAAACCAGCACTCTGACCCCAAAACCCCAATCTCACCACAGGGCTGCCCAGAACACAACAAGTATTGCCACCTCCAAGCACTGGATCACTCTGATCTGGGCAAAAGGAGCTGCTTTGTGCCTCAAAACTGCCTGGTGAGCTGGATCACCTGCCTGGGGCCAACCCACGACTGCCTTGTAATAATATGTAGTTAAAAGAACAAAATAGACCATTTTCTGCCTCCTTTTTTAGAAACATGCACGGGGCCAGGGAGCACCACTAAGAAGGCGTGTGTATTTACATACATATACATACATACATATATATATATATATGTACACACACACACACATATGCACCACAGCGGTCGGTCAGCCATCAGAAGAAGAGTTAACTACATCCACCTTCCCCTGAAAAACGCTGCTGCAACGTCAAGCCCTCAGGATCTCACACCCAAATGGCTCCCTCTCTCCATCACCAAGAAATGAAAGCTGTAAAGGAAGGAAGATGGAGAGGAGCCTTCAGGAGAGGGAGGGGGGTGTGAAGGGGACACCAGCCCCACCGCAGCATCGCCCGTGAGCTGTTTCATATTTATGCACTTGCAGCAAGGCACACAACAATGAGCTGTGCCATATACCATTCTCCTTGCATGGAATAAGCAGCCCTTTCCTCTGGGACCTTTCAGGAGAGATCATTTAAACAGAAACACGCTGCACTAGCTGGATAAAAGGCAGCCACCTAGAAGCAGCCTGGACGGAGGGGCGAGAGGACTGATTTATTCGGGGCTGAGCTGGAAGACTCCCTCGCCCCATCTCCTTCCATAACAAATGTTATTTTCAGTCCCACCTGAGCTGACATTCATTTACTCCTACCCAGAAGTCACGTACACACATACTGAAGAATTTTAACAGTAGGAAAAAAAACCAGACACCTCTATGCATTCCTGGAGCTTGCCCACTCCAGAAGGTACAAAAATTAAGACCCTTTCTTCACAGCCAACTTTAAGACAATACTTCCATCTGCTTTATCAGCACGGGATTTTTTCACCCACCTGCACTTCTCTATGTACTATACACCAGTATTTCTAGAACAAATCAATTACAAAGGATGACAGATGACCACAGCCACACCAAAACTATCTCCCACAACTAAGATATTGAAAAGGAACACGATTACTTCCAATGCTAGTGGTCTGTGGAGAAGCCATCTTGCAGCTCAGTGCCTCGAACAGCAGTCTTGATCAACAGCCCAGGACTCTGTGTTCTCATGATGGAAATAATAAGAGGTAAATTATAGCACAACTGCTTATCTCTTACAGTTGACACATCCAGTGTTCCTAAGACATTTTCTTTCTGATACTATGCTACAGGGTCTAACAGGTTTCCAGCTCTTTGGACCAAGGATTTTCTATGCAAACAGCAGGTTCTCTACAGATGACATATAAAGAAAGAAAAAAAGCTCAGCCTGGTCAGGCACCACATCTGCTGACAAGTTAAACCGTCATTACAATGCAGCGATTTCACACTCGTGTTGGTTTGAAGCTGGCCCCCATCACTGAACAGAGGCATCTGCTTTGGCAGGAGCACAGGTGTACTACAGGTGCTGTGATTTGGCTGCAAAACCCACCGTGTATTTTGGCTCTGGAGCGAGGATCAGGTGAGAGCTGAGACAATACAGCATTCTGCTCCAGCATCACCAACGCAAACCCAGCTCATCCCACTAATGATATATTTTTATCACTGCTGCAGGGTCTTACTGAAATCTTTTTGGTAGCCTACTCCATTTCACTCACAGCAAACTAGTATCACATCAAAAAATGCACTCTTAATTTTCATTAACTGTCCTCACCATCAGCAGCATCAGAGGAGAAGCAAGACTGAACCAGCCAAGGAAGAGGGAATATTCTCAAACTGTAAAGGAGGGACTGAAGCACATGGTAGGAAATCCCTCTCTTATTTCTACACAGAGACAGTTTCTGCTGCCTGTGCTAGCTGTACACCAACCCTCTCCAAATTCTTAGGAAAAAATGATCTAAAATTAATTAAAAAAAAGAAAAACCGACAAACATTTGAGGAAACTGCTTAGTTCAAGTGCACAGATGGGAGCTCAAGCCCACAAAATATGCAGAAAACCGATCACCCAGCGAAACACAGCGCTCAGGAAAACGAGATGTGTGCTTGCAGTGACACAAAGTCATTGCCTTGTCACACAAGAGGATGGGATGCAGGAACTGCAGTGAGCACACACAAAACCCAGCAGCCTCGGCTCCTGTTCAGCCCAGCTGCACCACAAACACTCCTGGTTGTGGCAGAGAGAACTGCACAGTCTGCTCTGTCCTCCTGCACTGCCCCAACTGCTCCTTCAAGAAGAAACTGCTGAGCTTCCTCTGCAACAGGAATACATCTAATAGTCCATTTTAGCATTGCCTGGGCTCATTTGCACCCTCAAAAGCAGAGCTGAAATCCATAGATCTTTCCTAGCTCAATAAAACCTCCTGGGCCTGACAGATTCATCAGTGACAACTCAGGAAAGAGGGCACTTGCTGTGTGCAGAGAGAAACCAGGTGCCTCGAATAAGAAACACCAAGCTGGGTGTTGCACTAGAAGGATCTCACAATGAACTGATAAAGGTGCAGAATCGTGGAAGGATTTCGTGCAACCCTGATACCAGTTGACACGGACACGCAGCCCTTGGCTCCCAGGGAGCTGCACAGGTCACTCGTAGATCCACACACACATGCAAGGACCAGACACCTCTGTGTCCCCTGCCTTACAATCCACATATAAACTTGCACAAAGCCTCAAAGGACACCCAGAAGGTATAATTACACCCATTTTCTTGCCTTGGTTGCAGAACTGGGAGATTATTTTAGGGAAATAGGGGAGCTCTATAAAGGCTGAACCATGGAAAATTCCCTTCTGGTCCGCAGTAAATAAGATATATGTGGCACTGGTCACTAAGGGGTCAGTGCTGCAGGAGCACGGCGCTTTCCCGGGCCGCCTTGCGGACACCTCCCTGTGGGGCACCATTTCTTTGACCTAGAGTAAGATCATTTATCATACTGACCATGGCTGAGCTCCAATTTGCTGAGGTCACTAACTCTGGACGAGCGCTGCTCCACCCACATTCTCAGCCACCGGCCTGTAACCATGACAAAGCCCCTTCCCTGCCGCTCCTCTGCCATTATTCCCCCTGCCTGCATGGAAATGTGTGGAAAAACAATTTGTATGTCCCTTTCCCTGCTTCAGCAGATTGTTTTTAAAACAGACAAAGCAGCTCCCAATACCTGACGCTCTTCCAGGTGCATGACTGCTCTTTGCTTTTGGATCCGAGCAGACCCTCCAGGGATCTCCTCTCTAAAAGAGCTCAAAACCAGGTCTAAGGGATCCTTCCAGCTCCTTCAGCCTCCCATCTGATACGCAAATCACTCTCTGAAGCAGACCATGGTGTGTCATAAACTGCAGAAGAAGCCCTGGAATGGCTGATATAAATGGAGTCACAGGCAAATGAATTTGGTATTACGTAGAGTGAGCAGCCAGGCAAATTTTGCAGCGAGAGCAAAATCCATTTTCTCTGACAAGTGCGCAAGCCAATCCTGCCACACACTGGAATGGGCAGTGATTTAAGTACTAGAGAAGAAATTGGGGGTAACTACAGCCAGGCATAAGAGAATTGCAATTGTTGCTCTCATCTGTTCTTGTCTGCAACAAATGAACACCAAGGTCTTGGTTTCTGTAATTTTTAATTGCTTTAAGACTTCTTTTTCTTGCTTCTCATCTAGAAGAACAATGCTCTTCTTAATTTTCTTGTGCCCACAAAATGGGAAAGGATCACAGAGGTCTTTCACGACCTTCCTGTTAGCAGTGAGGACTCAGATCCCAGCCATCACCCAGCAGTTCTCAGCCCTGAGGTTTTAATCACAATGCTTATGAACTGGAGGCGAGCTGATTGGGATCTTCCAGTTCCCACAGATGGCTGGTAGGGAAATACAAGTTCAAGGGATCTCCAATCCCACTGCTAGTCAGCAGCAAGCCTCCAGATCCATCAGCTCCCATGACAAAAAAAGCAGCTTCGAGCTGATTCTCAGGGTAAACCTAATCCCTACTCATTTCCAAAGTCAGAGCATCTAATCCCGTAACACCCAATGCCATTGTCACTTCAGGCTCCCCAATAAATGCCAGTGCACCAAACTGTCTCTTTTAATTAGGATCACAGATCACTAGTGTTGGCCCAGGGTCTTGCCTCTCGTTCAAAATCGTCAAAGGAAGGAGCTGAGAGAGCCTCAAAGACTATTGCCCCAGCAGTGAAGTACCAGCCTGGGGATCGCAGACATTAAAAAAAAAAAATCTCCTTAACAGGTCCTGTGATTTTATCCTTCTGCCAGCGCAGAATTATTCTCAACAAAAGACCATCCTGAGCCTTGTCTGTTTTGATTTTAAGAGGCTTGAGCACTGTAGACCTGCTACCAAACCCCAAGGAGACTGTGCCATGGTCTAATAGTTTTTGCAGTCAGGAATCTTCTGCTAATGCACTAAACTCCCATTTCTTCATTCCTCCCTATCAATCTATACTAGATGATATTGCATCATGCTGGCTATAATCTGTCCTTCCCAATGATAAAGGAGATATCCCACCTCATCACTTTTCCATTCATTTATCCCGTTTAACCTTGAATGTTACTGGTTAAATTTTTTTTTAAGCTCTCAGCAAGACAATTCAGAGAATGCATTACTAACCATCAACGTAAAGCTTTGCCAAAACTCAGCAAACTGAAACTTCCCCTCTCCCCTATTTTTCTGGTTTCTGAGTTTTAGGTGTGTACACAGGCACTGAGAGCTAAAAAGGAAAACCTTATTGCTATTAAAAAGACTACACAGAGCTGATGTGCAACCCTGGACCACGGAGGAAGGTGGCTGCTCCTGCCAGAGTGGAGAGGGATTCCCTGGCAGCCTGGCACTGCTCTGCACGAAGCCAGCCTGGCCGAGGGAATTCCCTGGGCTGGGCTCTCCCTGGCACTGCCAGCTGGATCAGAAAATGCCTTGAAGTCAAATCCTTGCCCCCCTCCCAGCCTGGCTGGTGGCTGTGTCCCCTCTGGCTGCTGGATGACTCAGTGTCTCAGTTCGGCTCAGGAAACTGCCATAATTTTACTCCTCTAAATACAGAAATCGCCTCTCACTTCTGGGTTCAGATCTGCTTTGCTATTATTAGACTTTCATACAGGGCCAAGCACCGCTAAACCGATTCCTGTCCACCCAACCCAGCCACCCCCACAGATACTCCAAGCCCCTCAGTCTTACTTGAAAGGGAAAAAGAAAGGGCCAGTGAGATGATCAGGGTGGAGGAGGGGGGGGTGGTAAGATTTACAAGTGAATGGAGGTAAGAATGGAGCAGTTTGTGGGATAAAGGGGCTGCGGAGGGAGCTTTACAGATGTGCAGAGGGACGGCGGCTCATTGTTTAATTAAGCAGAAAGTGGCTCTTTTGAAAAGCAATTTTGCACAGGAGCTCTGAGCTCAGCAAACAACTCCTGCGAGTGAGGGCAGGAGGAGAAAGGAACAGCTGGCCCGGAGCCGTGTGAACCGCATGCTAAGCGGTTTAAAGGGCCCGGATCCTCCTCCCCAGCCCTGCTCCGCTGCCACCCTCTGAACAGCGCTGTCAGCACAGCAAATCCCACCAAGAGAAAAGAGGGAGAGGAGGGGGTTATCCTGCTAGGTGTCCGCACTGCAATACAGCGGCTGGGAAGGAGGGTGTAACAGCCAGGCTTTGTTATCCCAGGGATTTGGTCACACACAAGAGCTGGTTTCCCAGTGCCTGGGAAGCTCCTTCCACAATGAGTTGGGATGAGCTGATCCGGTAAAGCGGCTCCACGGCCTCCCAGGATGGTGATGGGACTGCTCCTGTGAGGATAAGCGTTTATTCCCCTGCTCCATCTAAAGGGAGCCGTAGCCTCGCTGGGACAGAGACCTGGAGCTGAGCCCCACACCAGGAACTGCTCGATCGGCATCGCGACAGCTCCGACGCTGCAAACACTGCTCACCCTGACTGCTGGCAGGGCTGAGCTGCTCCAGCCTGAGCACCCACCCTGCATAACCCACTGAGCACCCTTCCCTTGCCACCAAATCTATAATTTCCTGCCTAAAAGAGATGCACGAGTGGGATGCACGAGGAGGGGAATAACCCGAGTCCTTTGAGAGCTGCAAGTACCACACAGTGTGGTTAAAAAGATTTGACTGCATGAAGTTCCACAGATCTATGGGGTTTTTTTTACCATTCTTCTAATAAGCCTCTACATTAGCAAATATATTTTTATTCTTTATTTGGAGCAAGTTTTAAAATGTTAGGAATAATAAACAGAGCAATAAAAAGCATGCCAGAATATTAATGACTCAACTACGATGTACCACCCAGCACTAGGCACTTACCAACAGCCAACGCCAACTGCTGCTCTGGATTTTACAGGTCCTTTTGGCCCAGCACCCCAGTCAATGCTGAACACATGCCATGCTGTACTTTGTTAAGCCACCCTGCCTGTAACATAGGTCTGATCTCCCAAGATCCCCAGGCTCTTTTCTGAGAAGATGAATGCTCCCAAGTCCCCAGCAGTCCTCCATGCTGTGCAGAATAAGGTCCCTGGAAAGCAAAGCTCTCGAGGAGCACACTATGCTCTTCTCTATGGGGATTCAACATAAGCAGTATTTGGCAGATTATTTTAATTTTCCCTCTTAAAAAAAATCTGATTGGCAGTGGGCTTTTTTCCCCTAGAGTTTTGGTAACGGGAAACCACAAACAATTACCAAAACACTCTGATTAATAATTTAACCTTCCAGACTTGTAAAGTGCCAAAACGCAGTGTGAATTCTTGATTAGCCCAGGAGGTCCCACCAAGCACCAGTGAAACTGGTCACTGCTGCTCCAAAAACACACGTCCCACCACTGAAGCCACAGAAGTTGGAATCCAAAGGTCTGTGCCAGCAGCTGAGCAGCTTGCAGCACAAGTGCCAGAGACTTTACACACAACCCCAACCTCTGGGTACAATATCCAGAAGACAGCACAGCACAGAGGTTTTGTAAACACTCTTCATCAGATGATGCAGCTGAGCTAAACCTAAAATGACTACAAGGGTTAAACAATGCCAGTGACTTCCTACCCTTCCAACAGCATCCATGCAACTCACATGGCCAGGACAAATCCACCACTGTGAGTCCCAGTGAGATGGAGGAAGGAGCTCCAGCATCATTTGCAGAGCAGTCATACAATGATCTATTTGATTACTGAAGCACTTGGTTAAATTACTGTGGCTTGTTTCAGGAGGAGGCTGCCAAATACATTTTCAGTTTTTAATCTGGGGTTTCTCTCTTTTATGCTCCATTGTCTCTAATAGCCTCTTAGATGCTTGAAAATAAAGTTGATTTCCCTGCCAATTTAATCCTCTCTCCATGTGACAAATACCGTTATTCCCCCAGCTGCTTTCTCCCACACACACTGTTTTTATGCAGAAGAAGCCAACAGGGCATAATGCCTTTAGATCCTCAAACAGCATTATCAGTGACATCATCAGAATAGCCAGAAATATGGGACAAGATTCTTGTTCAACTTGAGGTCTTCTTTCTGCAACAGCTCTACAAGATTACACAGTCCTGCACAAAGCATGGCTTAAATAAATCTGCTACCTATGCACATACACCACACCTTTCTAAGTTCCCACTTTGGCAGCAACTTCAAAATGCAGGCTGAGACAGCCCTGCTTTGGAAATAAAGAACTGCTATTTAAATCAGGATACAAAATGCCCCTTGGATAATAAAAATAGGTCCTGCCACGTGGCTGTACCTCTCGTAGCTTGCTCTTGTCCCATTTGTAGCTTCCTTACTCCTGCCTTTCCTAATCCCTCCAGGAGTCCATCTCCAGGCATCAGAAAAGGACAGAGACTCAAATCTTCTTGAAAAAGTTAACTGGATCTGGAACCCACCTACTTTCCATCTAGTGTCTGTTACCAGGAAAACAGAAATGACCACATAAAGAGTTTATTCAAGCAACATTATAATTTAGAGAACACTGATTGCCCCTGCCAACTATGGAGCATAGTTTGTTTTATTCATGTCAATATTTGTAGGTATTTCTTCATATAATTTTCCACCTCCCTTCATTTCTGGGATATGGATAAAAATGCCGAAACAATTAAAATATAGGTGGGCCCAATAACCCAGAGAGAAGCAACTGTTCTGTAAAAAGGAGGACAAAGACAAAAATAACCCAGAAAAAAGGAAGAGTAGGTAAGAGAGGCCAAAATGGCCAAAAATAAACTTGGCAGCTAATGAAATCACTTAAAATGGGGTTAGAAGTGCAGGTCTTCAAGCAGTGTTCATACTAAAGGTCCTTCCCTGGAGAATTTGGTGATGGACATTCAGGGTAAGGTAAGCACAGGATGTGCCAAGTAGAACTGAGCTGTTTTATTCCTCTAATCATTGCAATTCTGGCTGCACGAGGGCAGTAGGGACCTGGCTATGTATATCTTTATTTACCCAGAGATAGAAGAGTTAAAATTTCTTAGTGTGAACAAGGGAAATACACGGCATTAGGAACAATATAAAATTGCAAGAAAATTATTCATATTTTCTGATATGATTCCATTGATTCCTCACCACTACAACATAATTGTCTTCTGGAAGTATCATGAGCGGTGTTTCCAGGAATCCCTTGCTGTCAGACATTCAGGCCACCTCTGCCTGCCCTATCCCTGGGCTGGGTGTAAATGTCACTACAGCAGCTGCCTCACAGCTCAGCTTATGCTCCTCAGATGCTGCAATCCACAACCAAACCTCCCTGACAGCCAAGGCACAAGACAGCAGCAAACCAGGGGAGCTGACAAGGGGGTACACTGTCAATTCTGCCACTCCTGTCACAGGGATAGCAGTGTCTGGAAAACAAGGCAGCGGAAAAAGCTGGGAGCAATAATGTGTTAGCTGAATCTGGAATGAATCACTGGAGATCATGAGTCTGAACCCTGAGGCTGAGAAAGACCTTCAGGGAGAGATTCGTTCCTTAGGATAAACACAGATCCTACTAAGGCTGCAGAAGTCTTCCCAGCAGCTTCAAGTGGGAATGGATCAGGCCACAGACAACTGCACCGCTGACAGCCTCCGGGCTGGAAGAATCCCTCTTTGGTATTAATACCCTCCCCTCCCCTGGCAGAAATAAACATCTCTTGTAATAACCCCTTTTTCTTCAGCATCTGATGATGGTTTGAACACCACCAAAACAGTGGGCGTTACTGGGTATTTTAAATTTGCAGAGCACTGAAGAAAATGATGCTCTAGCCCCCAAGTTTATAAACCAATGAAATGAGTGTTTTAGCACTTCTTTGTTACCTTTCATTTAAGGATCTTCAGTTCTTCAACAGTGCTGGAATTTAATGCTGAATTCTCTTGTGACACATGAAAGCTATCACTAGCAACAGGGGAAACTTAAGCAACATGACTAAACTCACAAAGCAAATCAGCATCAGGTCATGTTTCTGGAGCCTTAGTCCTCGTCCTTAACCACAAGATAACACAATATTGCAGTATTCCTATTATATTTGAATTACACGTACTTATGTCCAAGCATCAAAAGCACATCTACCAATCTCTGATTACTTCCAGGCACAGCAAGAAGATCTCAAGCCTGGAAGTCCCCAGCACATAGATTATGGTATCAGCCATTCATGAGATATTGGTTGCTAACATTCCCTCATGACTTCGTGTTATTTTGGTTTATAATCCCACTCCAATAGCACAAAGCAGTGCTATCTAGCTGGAAAAATTCAGAACATACCTGTGGCAAAATTACACTACAACTGAAGTATGCACACAAGTGAGTGAGTTAGTATAGCACTGTCAGTATCAATGTTCCAAACTGCAAACCAGGAACTATGACTGCTTATCCCTGGAACACTAAAGCCCTGGGTTTTTTTGCAGGGAAGGCCATGGTCAGGATGTCCAGCATCCTATTTGAGAATTAGGTTTACTGTTTTCAACTGCAGAGGTCATATTAGAATTATCACATTTATTTGAAAGGTCAAATGATTAGATAAGCAACATTTATGTTACATTGCTACACCCCCCCCCCCACACTTATTTATCTATATACCACATAAGCACACACACACAAATATATGTGCCTCTTGGAAACCTCAGAACAGGCAGGAAAAAATAAAGGAGAGAGGATGATATTGGTGGTTTCAAGTACCAAGAAAGACAAACGTAGACTTGATGGAAACATCCAGAGGCTGCTGTCTATCCAGTAGGAGGGAGGCAAAAATCTTAAGGAAGGACTTGATTCACAAGTGGTTAGAGGACAGGAAAGACCTCAGACTTTGAGAACTAACCGCTGTTTGCCAAGCTGCCTGATCCACGGCATGTCTGAAAGAGCTTTTAAAATACTTTGATCCTTGCTGGCAACTATAAGTGCTGTACAAACCAGCTTTGTTTCATTTGTTGTTACTCTGTCAAGTTATCCAACAGGTTCTGATACTCACAAGGCTCTGGTTGACAGGGCAAAGTCACCTGATGCTTTTTGACACCATCGAATAAGAGTTCTGCACCACCTCTGAAATAAAAACAATGAACCACTGAGATTTTGCTTTATTGTCAAAAGAAGGCAGCACAAAAGAGGCGATTTACATAGATGCCACAACAGAGAAAACAAATGACACAGACTATATTTAGCACAGGATTCTCTTTGTCTTTTTTTTTTCCTGTCACAAACCAAAAGTCCGCAGGGGAAGCTGCCAGCTCCCATTGCCAACACAGAGAGGAGGCTCTGCTGTGGGCCAGAACCCCACGGTGCCAGGCTTCATCCCAGCAGAACAGGAGGATGGTTCCCATCTCCGTGTGCTCCCAAACCGCTGCGCAGCGCTGCCTTCCCTCTCCAGCCACTGGCACTGCTTCCACTCAAACAACACTACAGCCACCACACCACATCCAACACTGCTCATCCCTAACACCTGCTGGCCAGAAACCTCAAAAACTGAGCATCCTTCTGGAATAAACATTCCCCCAGTTTCCACGTGTGAACACACAGAAGGGAAATGACTCGCATGAAGTTACAGAGCAAGTCAGAGCCAGCAGCACCAGAGTCCTGGCAACTCTTCCTTGATCTACTGACTACAAAGTGTCCCAGAGAGAGACTTGACTGGGAGCAGCAAGTGATGAGGGTGACATGGTAAAATATAAATAAATAAATACACAATCTTCCTCCACTGAACAAGCTGATGTTCATCCCTTTTCTGACACTGAATACATTAGGGGATACCCTCAGATAACAGCTGATGGCCTCTGCAAACACAGAGTTTGTTACACAAAAGAGTAACTAATTTTTGTAAATACAGCTTAGAAGCCTCAGCAAGCTCCTCACCTCTACTCCTGTCCTGGAAAAAGTACAATTGTGAAAATCTTGAGCTTTACCAACATCAATAATTTTTCATGATCTTGTGAGGCCACAGGCCAAACTCAGTCTTAGATTACAAAATGTTTACCACGTGAGAAGGGACATGGATAATAAAGACAAAAGCTACTTTAAGTTACAGGACACAGCAGCAGAGAGTGTGAGCTTTTGACTCTAGACTGAACTCTACACTGGCCAAAGTTTAAACAACTAGAGAACTCTTAAAAAACTCAATTCACTTAATATTAAACTGAGGTACAAAAATGACCAGTCCATTTCTAAAGGGCATATAATTGTGGCAAAATGTTCTTCCAACTTAAACGCAGATTACTTTGGAAAAATTTGCTTATGAAGTTACTTTCTGGGAACTTACTGGTGCCTGTCCTTCCTTGGAAAGCAACATAATAAAGAGAAATATTTAAAACAAGCAATCCCCACCTAAGTATCAACAAAGATACCTCCAGATGTTATTAAGTTCCTTTAAATTCAATATCTAAAAATGCCACAGTAGGTTTTCTTGGCTCTGGAATGGCAGAGCACAACAGAACCCTTGTTATGCCTTCAGCAGCATTACTTATATGCAGCAACTCTCCTAAAGAGCACTCTGTTGGTGTTCTTCCACCAGCTCACAACAAACAGTTATCTCAAAATTGAAGCAGTGATTATTAACATGAGCCGAGATTCATGCGAGGGAACAAGTCATAACAATTATATGAAAAACATTTTTTCATGTAATGAAAACAAGGTCACGCTTTGTTACAGCGGGAAATGTAGATTGAAAGATAAGGTCCTTCTGTAAGGCGCGAGCTGTGGGGAACTCAGCTGTGGTTCCTACATAGAGAGCTCATTTATGCATTTCCAAGGGAAGCAAAAATGCATCTCACTCTTCTGGGAAAATTAGGAGAGTTGCTGCAGCTGGAAGCGGGAAAGATAGAGGAAAGGATTCTTAAGGAGAAGGGTGTTTAAAGGGTTATGGCATTTCTGTGTTCGTGAAAGGGTGGGAAAAAGCGAATAAATAGCAGCCTTTTAGCTTCTGCTAAAAGGAGGCTTTAACGAAATAACACAAGTATTTCCACAAATATGCACAGCTTCCACTGCAAATGCTTTAAGACCCCAGGGCCAGAGCATGAGCAATGCTGATACTACAGCAGCAAAGGCCTGGAAACTGAAATGCTACAGAGTGAGAACCTGGCAGCTTTACAGACCTGACAGGGCTCAAACACAAAGCACAGTGAGGGCACGTGTCCACACACAAACACACACACAGACAGTGCTCAGGAAAAAAAAAAGGAGAAAAAAAAAGAAAAGAAAAGCCGAGAAACGAGGGGAAGGTTTTCATAAATAATTTTAATAAGTAAAATAAAAATCCCCAAACAACTCAAAAAGGTTGAAAGAGGTGAAAGAAAAAGAAAGGCCCGGCACAGGACGCTAACAGAGAGACGGGAGCGAGGTCCCGGGACAGACGAGCAAACGGCCCGGCCCGACGCTGCGGACCCCCTCCGGCGGTGTCCGGCCCCTCCCGCCGATGCCTGGTTGCCTGGTTCCCTGGCGGCGGCCGCTCCCGCTACCCCGGCCCGCAGCCCCGTGACAGCGGTGGCGCCGAGGCCCAGACGCGCCCGTAGCAGCCCTCCAGGCCGCACNCTGGGGAGGGAGGGGCGCTGCCCGCGCGCCGGATCCCGCCTGCCCCATCCTGCCCTGCTCCTCTTCCCCCCGCTCCTCTTCCTCTCTCGGAGAAGCTCCCGCAGTGCCGTGGCGCGGCCCGAGCTCCCGGTCGTGTTATTTTAAAATACCTGGGTGCTGGTGCCACGCGGTGTTATTTTAAAATACCGATTTCTGCACCAAGTTTAGGCTTCGCCGCGCAGAGAATTCCCTTCGCGTGCTCAGAACCACACACAGGGCCCCGTTCGCTCAGAGTACCATGGGCTGTGCAAAGGCAGGAGCTGCAGAAGGGTTTCCCAGCGGGGGTTTCCCAGCAGCAAAGCTGCTACAACACAAGAAGTTCTACCTCAACATGAGAAAGAACTTTTTTACATTGAGGATGGCAGAGCACTGAAACAGGTGTCCAGGGAGGGCATGGAGTCTCCTTCTCTGGAATTCCAAACATTCCAAACCCTCCTGTGTTCCTGTGTCACCCACTCCAGGTGACCCTGCCTTGGCAGGGGGGTCTGAATGGTCTCCAGAGATCCCTCCCAACCCTACAATTCTGTGATTCCGTGATGCCAACCTGCTGCCTGGCAGCTCCTCAGGATTGTTGCGGGTGACCAGAAACAGCTGGGTGATGCTAACGACAGCTCCCGTCACCACCGGGAAGATGCAGTTCTGCATCAGGGGTGGCTGTTCAGCATCCCCTCCTGCTCGGGCAGCCCCTGCCAGCCAGCAAGCACATCCCCACGGCGCCAGGCACCTCCAGCACAGCGTTAAACAACGCGGCTCACATCTGTCGCCTGTTTGTTTTCCCCTCCTGTCCCCAGAGAAGGCCCATGTACACAGGCAGAACGCAGCCATGGCAGTGACAGCTGGGCTGTGCTTCTCCCCCACAACACGGAGCTGCGCAGGGGCAGCACTGGTAGAAAAACTGCAGCCTCTTAACCCTCCCTCCACTCAGCGGAGGGTTTGGGTTTAAAAAATACATGTACATGTGCACACATGCACATAGAAATGTAATAGCTATGCATATACATGATGCATTATGTGTAAGGGGCATAAATTTACACAGACAGATTGCTCTTCGTTTATGCTAACGGGGGTCAGAGTACGCCTAACCTCGGGAGCAGAAGGTGGTGGTGTTTGTAATGGCCTTTTGTTCTCCGAGGAGATCATTCTCTGGGCTGGGCCCCAGGAAAGGCTGGTCCCTCTGGCAGATGAATGCTGCCGTTGCTGCCGGGGTTACGTGATGGCAGAACCGTGAAGCTGTTGACCATGGTCTTCATCCAAAAATTCCAGCTGGATTTTATATATCTCTGAATCCCAAGGCTTTTGAGTGTCTTGGAGATATGGCCCAGCATGGAATTGTATGGAAAAGCGGCTGAAGAAAGAAGCCTTCAAAAAAAATCTTTACTTCAGAAATGAGTGAAGCATTTTGTGTTCACAGCATCTGGTAATCTTGATTCCAGATCAGTGTTTGCAGTTATGGTTTTATATGAGCTATTCTTCTTGCTCCCTGAAATCATTTATGAGGCCAAATAAAAGCAGAACTAGCTCCTAAAAGAATCTTGATTCCTGACTTACACAACGAAACGGTACAGATTTAGTGTTAGTACCTCCCTGGAAAAGCAAAAATAAATTACAAGAAAGGGAACAGTAATCATAAATACCAATTTGGCTCATTCAAGCATTTAAAGCTGGTTACTGTTAACAATTGTCCTGGACAAAAAGTGACCACATGAGATACGGGGGACATTTTTATGGACATTTTGTGCTTGGGAGAGGAATAAGTCCTGTCTCCATGCTGCGCGCTGAAATCAGAGCACCACAAATTCTCTGGGATATGTTTGGGATGGAGAAACTAAGCATGCAATCTCCTCCAGAAAACGTAATGCTGCCTTGTTGATGTGCTGTAAACACGGACGGTGTTTGACAACCAGGAACATAAAACCCGGTAGCTGTGGTGCTCACTCGGGTTCCTGGGGCAGGAGGCCGCTGACCAGGGGCTCCGGCCGCTCCCATTCCCCTCCCACAAAGCCAACTGCAAAGGGAACAGGTTGGAAATTGAGCCTGGCAATGAAGAGGGGTTCATTTCTTTTGTCTCGTTCCCATCTTCTGTCTTTTTCCCTGCCATTTGCACGCTTTCTCTCTCCTTGAGTGCAGAAGGAACATGCCTCCATTCCTCCACTGAGGGTTTATTCTGGAGGAAACGTTTTAGGTCGCCATCACATCCTAGAGGGAAGCGTAGTTTATATATACAGCAGGGCCTAACACTACGAGGAAACATTTTATCAGAGAGCCCTGAACTGACGATTCAATTATTTTTCAATAAAACATCAGGGGAATGCGCAAACAGCTGCTCGCATCCTTCCACACAGCAAGTCAAACTTCAAGGGGAACAATAGCTGGCGAAAGGGGAGCCATCGCGGAGGCGGTGACAATGGGTTTCCTTACTCGGGGCTTTGTTTGATTTCCCCGTCTCAGTTTTGAACTCCCTCCGCCGGAGAAAGGCGAGGGGGTAGGACGGGGAGAGAGGGAAGCAGGCAGAGGGGAAGGAGGGTCAGTGGGAGTTAAAGCCTTTTGCAGCCTTTCTCTCCCATTCATGTGGTAATTGGGTGTCAAGCAGAGATCAGTAAGATGGAGCCCGGCCTCTGTGCCCGGGTTAAACTGCAGCAGAAAGAAAGCGGGAGCTGAACCGATGGAGGCCTGAATGTCATTAGGGCGGGAGGAAGCGCCTCTCCCCCGGGAGCCCTTCTGCCGGGGTGCTGGGCTGGGGGGGCCGCTTCCCATTCAGGGCATCCCTGAAAGCGGCCAGACAAAGCGGGAGGGCGTCCGAACAATGCCGCACCCCCGGCTCTACCTTCAATAGGGAGCTCTAAACAGGCGTTTAACCTTCAGAATAGCTGAAAGTGATACTCAAAGCTGAGGGGGTGGCTAGCCCGCCGCTGTTAGCCTCTTCCTGCGGCCGAGCCGGCGGCCACTTGCATGGCCGGAGGCAGGAGGAAGGCTCTCGCTGCCCTCGCTTCCTCAGGCCCCCTGGCACAGCGCTGCGGCTGTGCCGGGCCCCGTGCAGGTCGTGGGAGGTGTCCCCTCTAGGGCAGGATCAGGCCACGAATCCTGCCCGGGCTGGCAGGATGCTGGGAGCCCTGGGAAGGCTGCTCCGCACCCTCAGGGATGGGACTAGAGGAAGGCAGGGCTGTAATAAGGAGGGGGATGCGGCACAGTAGGGGTCATATCCCACCTCACAAGCCTGGGATCATTTGTGGAGGGATCAGGGAAGATCTGGGCAATGACCCGCATCCTGAGCAGGAATATGTCCTGGACTTGGATAGCATCACCATCACCTGTAATTCCTGGGGTTGCCAGCCTGTACTACATGATCTCAGCTGCCCAAAGCTCTCCCAGAGTCAGGCTGGCCATCATTTGTGCCTATGTGTGGATTTTTAATGAACCAGGAGAAAAGCAGATCACATCCAAGGTTACTTTGGAAGATGGGATTTGCCACTGAAACGGGCCAGGCTCAAAGAAAGCACAGCAGGACCCATTCCTGCTCCCTGAGCCTCACCCAGCTGCAGTCCAGCCATCCTGTGCTGTCCAGGAGCTCAGCAGCAAACAGCCCTAAGGACATTCTCTTCTCTTCTGAAGCCTCTCTGCTTTGGGAAGGAAAGTTGCTGTCCCTTCCCTCACACAGCATGATGAGATCTTCACAGACTACTATTATGGTGGAATCTCTGGCCACACAGTCCCTTCAAACCGGAGAGGGAGAAGCCACTCCTGGCTCTGCTCCTGGTTACACTGGAAACACTCAGGGGAATAAAGTATTTCCATTTTTAAAGAGTGCACCAAAGGATAGTCTCTACTTTAGTCCAGAATATTTCCCTGTCACTGCTTAAAGGTAAAGCCAGCTCCCCAACACGCAGAGGAGCAGGCAGCTGTCGTTGTTTGGGAAGGCTTCGGCACACCAAGAGTGGCAGGAGGAGGCTGGAGAGATGCAGTGTTAAAGATTGTCACAGACTTTCTCAGCAACAGAAATTAATTTTACCCAGAAAGGTTCTGAGCAACTTGCAAAACCCTCACCTGCATTAAGGCTAAAACACACTCCAGTTTTGCACACCACCGCATGGCTTGGCTGGGCTGGACCTAGAGCAGATCAGAAAGAATGTTGCCACATATTTTGTCTTGATATATTGTCACTGTCCAGGACACAGGGTCTGGGAGAAGGAGTCATCTCCATGGGGAAGAGTACATTTGGTTTGTAAAGCTCTTTGGCTTTGCTTAAATTAGCAGTTTGATAATAACCCTGGAAAGGATTTTAATGTTTTCTTAACCTCATGCAAACAGAATTTTAAGTGTTTTAATTAAAACAGAACAATACCTCGTACTTTATGTATAGGACTTTTATCTACATGCAGCTGTTGAGCCAGACTAGTGCATTGATCAAAGGGGAGGGATGTCTCACAAGGTGTCTCCAATCATAGAGGATTCAATTAGCCTCTTTCTTAAAACTGCACAAATAAAAAGGTATTTTAAAAAAATGAGACTATGATTAAACACTGGCTACTTCATTCCAAATACCTCTCTGCTGGAAGTGTTGTGTCAGCATTGATCCCAGGCTCAGCACCACACCTTCACTTGTATTTCTGGGCCAAGAGCTGGAAGGACACTTGCACATAAACTTCATTTTTCCAGAGGAGCTGGGACTTTAGAAATGCCCCGGGATTTCAACCCAAAGCTGACAGCCAGCGGAAAACCTCTAATTGGTGTAGCTGGGTGTTTCAGGGAATCTTGAAGCACTGCCAAGCGCGACACAACTCTCCTCAGTCAGGACAAACACAGAGCCAATGGTGAATGGTCCCTGGGCACCAGATCTCCAGAGGGGACCAACCCCCCAACACCAGGGCAAGGGGGCTCCTTTGAGCACAACTCAAGAGCTGTGAACACACCTCCCTGGGGCTCCCCTCTCCCTGGGAATCCTCTGGACACAGAGGGGTGTGTGGCACGTGCACGCCCCAGCCCTCTGGCACAGCCCTGCAGGTCTCTGCTATCGATGGGCCGTGTACCAGAGCCCTCCATGATGTCTGCTGAGCTCTTTCCCAGTGACTCAGCACCTCCCATCTCCCCAGAGCAGGAGCTCTCACCTCGGGGGGCCTCATCCTGCTCCTCTTGCCTGCATCCTGCAGCTCCCCCTCCTCACAGCTGGCCTGAAATACAGGGCTTGGGGTGAGCTCCTGGCTATGCTCCAGCCAGGGCCCAGCTCCTGACTTGTGTTGGCACCAGCAAGGGCTACATCCTGCCCTTCTCACAGGCCTATAATTCCCATCCATCTCCAAAACCCAACAGTGCAAGCCAGTCTCCATTTGTATGGGCTCACTTCCAAACAAGTAACAGCCATACTTCCATAAGCTTCCAAAGCCATTCACATCTGCGTTTAACAGGCAGTGCCCTGAATGCCTAATTGCCTTGGTAGGCTTTTTTAACCTACCCTGCTCTCAGACAGACAGAAACAGTGCTGAGCTTTGCCCTGCAAACCCCTCTTTCTTCAGCATGGCCATCTCCTCCAGGGAGGGAGTACAGTCCCCCTGTATCCTCCTCTACTACTCCAAACCACCCATCCCCAGATGACCACCCCCAGGTCTGACTTCAGGGAGGCCAAGCTTTTCCTCACTGCCTTTAGCAGAAGGTTGGATGAGGCCCGGTGGTTCAGGTCGCTGCCTACCACCCAGCTGGCCCAGCTCGGTGGCCTCGCTGCTGCCCAAGTCTCCGTCAGGCACAGTCTCCAGCCGGGAGCCGGAGCACAGTGGACACCAGTGCCTGGGATGGCCGCTGGCCTCACACCCAGCACCATTATCTGTATCCAAACCTTCCTCTCCACCTCAGGCACCCACCCTGCGTGGGTAACCCCCCCTGCTCCAACACCCCACTCTTCCAGGGCTCTGAGCCCCACACGAGGGCTGTGCTGTGAAGCCCCGGGAGCCCCGGGAGCGTGTCCCCCCGAGGGGAGGCGTTCGCCGAGCCCAGCCTGCCCTCCTCTGGTGGCTGCGAGCAGAACAGAGCCCACAAGCGGGAGCAGAGCACCCGCAGAGGCACCACTGCTGCACGCCCTGCACCGGGGCTCCCCTAAGTATGATCCCCCGGGCAAAGCCGCGCTGTTTGAGGGCTGAGCCCCCCGGATGCTGCAGGGCTGTGGGGGTGACGTCTGTTTTCCACCGGCTGCTCTGGGACAGAGCCTCGTGAGCGTCCAGGAAACTGAAAAACTAAAATTAAAGCTTAGTGACGCCGGAGAAGACGCACATTTGAACACGTCCAAAGGTGAAGCTGGTATATAAAGGGTGCAAATTTCCAGCACTTTTCTTACGGTGTGTTTCACCAGGCAACACAATTCACTCAGACTGATGGAAGACATTTACCCCTGGCAGCCCCATACCAAGAAGGAGCCAGGTTCTCCTGTCACCAGGGTTGGATGCAGAAGATCTAAAAGATGGTTCTGGCAGCAAGGGAAGTGGAATGGCTACCAAAAAACTTGTCTGGAAGGGCAGAAATGAGCTGGGAAGTTCAGCATGGACAAACACAAAGAGAAGCAACAGGAAGAGGAAATAGAGGACAGGAGAGGGGTGAAAGAGCTGCATGTCCCAGGGTAAACAGGGAGAACTGGGCCAGAACAAATTGGGATGGCAATGCTGAGGACAGAACAAGAAAAAGCTTGTGTGGAGAGTTAGTGGAGGAAACTGGAGAGGGTCTGATCAACATGTTGTGTTCACACAGTCATTAAACCCAGCAGCAAGGGGCTGGTTCCCCCTGCTCTAAGATAAGCCAAAATGCACACAGGGAGGTGATGCTCTGGAGTGGCAGTTCCCAAACCAGCACAGTCCCCCACCTTCCCTCACAGAGCAGGACTGTACAAGGAAGAGGTAGGAAACACCAGCATAGACCCATACTTGTGTTTAATTGTGAACCGGGACGGACTGGGGCAGGCAGGTACGTTGGTGTGGAAGCACAGCTAGAAGAGCAGACACTCTCTGCCCTCACAAAAGACAGATGTCATTTTAAGGAGTAACCCTGCTAAAGCATTAAAACAAATTATTTAAAAAAAACCCCAAAATGCAACCCAACCCAGAGTTTTCTCTGGACGAGAAATTTCTGCTTGTTTTCTGAGGACTGGAATCGAACATCGCAGCTGAGGCTCTTTCATATCAGACACAACGATATGGGGAATTCACATAGCACAAGTCAGGTGTTTCACACAGACATTTCAGTTCAGGACCCTGCTCTGGTGCTGGAGACAGGGAGGGTTCTTTTGGGAAGGAATGCAGAGCACATGAAGTCAGGCTCTCACAGAGGCCACCCTCCAGAGGACGTTCTCTCCCCAGGCAAGTTACCTCAAGAGTACATCTAAGCAAAGGCAAACTCGGCCCTTCTTCCCATTCTCCCACTTGCTTTCTGCAAGGAAGAAGGTCCACAAAACAATGCTGCATCCACAAAAGATGGAAGTAAAAGACCCAGAGAAGTGTTCACAAGATAGTGGGATTTGCTCATGTCCTCCACCATGGAGCAAGGCCACAAGGACATTTACATTTGCACCCACACTGGAAGAGGAGAATCAATCCCAGATGAGCATCCCACCTCCTTGTGAGAGAAAAGGATTCTCCAAGAGAGGACAGGTCTGGGTTATCCCTCCACCTACTGCACAAACCCGGGACACATTCAAAAGTACAGACAATAAATTAAGATTGAAAAAAAAAAAAGTCAGCGTGTAATATATATATATATATATATAGACACACACACACACACACACATATATATATATATAGATATAATATAATGTGCGTGTTATTGTGAAAAATAGAAATGTCATCCGCAGGAGAGAGAAAGGCATGGCAGAAACACATCCCTGTCCCCCTCCTGAGCCCAACACTACCCTGCTCCCCTGATTCACAGCAGACACACAACATCAGCAGGGCCAAGCAGAGGGAAGGGATTGTGCCTGGCACCCATCTTCCCTCTGCCAGCTGGGTCCCTGTGCCAAGGACGAGCTGGCTGCTTGGTAGAGGAGTGGGGAAGAGCCCAGCAATGGTCCCTTCATGGCCTTCACAAGGAAGGGTTGCTGCAGGCAGGAAAAGGTAGGGAAAGAAAGGAAAAGCAAAGTGGAATGGCAGGGGCACCCCATGCCTCCTCAACTGGCCAGGGCCCTGCCCTTCCCATGGCATGGGACCATCACCACTATACCAAGCAGAAAATAAAGCCATAATGAGTCAATGCTTTGGTATGTGACCATCCCCCTCCCCTCAATCCCCTCTGTGTTCCCCCCAAACCCTTATCTGTAAAACTTGTCAAATAAAATCTCTAGTGTGCCTTTTATATCACTCCGTGAACCTTTTCTTCCCCAGTGCCTGCCTTGCCCTCTCTCCCCAGCAGGATCTGGGAGGTGCCTTGCTTGAGCCCCACCAGTTACAGCTTCTGGGCTCCCGACTGGATTCTGCTGAACGCTGCCTGGTCCAGCGGCAGGTAACAGCCTTGCCTGGAGTCCAGAAAATACAACCTGTCTTTCACCAGTGTGGGGTCAAAGCCCTGCTTCCGCAGCTCCATCTTCTGGAACTTGTAAGTGCCTGGAATGGGGAGAGAAGAAGGAGTAAGGGCTCACTAGCCACACACACTTCCATCCCCACCACACCTGTGTTGCCCCAGAGCCAGCCTTGCGTCCCCATGTCTCAAAACCACCGGAGGAACTGGCCACGGGCTCTGTGAGGCAGAGAGGCTCCATCTCCACCCTACAGACTGATCTCTGTAACAGGTTTTCCCCTCCCAGGCTCCCCCATGTCCAGTGTGAGTGTGCATGCCATGGCTCACTTGTCTTGGAGACTTCATGCAGGAACCGCAGGAAGACGGGACGTGCATACAGTGGCAGGGCCTTTTTCAGCTTGCTGGAAAAGTCTTCCAGGTCACAGGAGTTCTCCGGGTCAGCAATGGCTGCCATTCCTGCCCTCCCTTCAATCCCTAAGAGGCAGAGAACGAAGAGCACTCAGACACACTGTCCCTGTGGCATCATCTCCCCTCTGTCCTGCTCCAGCAAGATCCTGCTTTGTACTGAAGTGCTGGCACATCCAGCTGTGTCACTGCTGTGTCATCATCCTTGTGGCCAGCAGTGACACCCTGCAGTCACAGTCACGGCCAGAGAGGCTACAGGGTCCTTACAAACCAGCCAGGATCAGACTAAAGCTTGAGAGAGTGAGGAAACCCTCTGGTTCCTGCTAGCCACACCCCTTGTGGCCTCTTCCCAGTTCGCCTACAGGGAGCCTCAGTCTACCCTCTTGTCAAAGGACACGTCAATCTGGACATGCAGGACATATTCACACTCAAGTGTTGGAGGCCTGCCTGGCCTCTCCTGATTTTCCACTTCCCTCCCAGCTACCTGGGACCTCCACACCATAAACCACCACGTCTGTCAGGTTGAGGATGCGGCTCAGCGTTCCCTCCACCTCCGTGGTGGAGACGTTCTCCCCTTTCCATCGGAACGTGTCCCCGGTGCGGTCTCGGAAGTACATGTAGCCATATCTGTCCATCACCAGGACATCCCCTATTGGAAAGCAATGAATAGGCAAAAAAATGAGGTGTTGGCTAGAAGCAATCGTGGAGCACCTCAGGGCCGTGCTGCTACCCTGGAAGAGTCCCCACTCCTACACAGGTGCCTTTCTCCTCCACTCACAGCAGACAGAGGGGTCCTGCTGGCCTCACCTGTGAGATAAGCAGCATCTCCTTTTGTAAACACGTCCCTGGCAATTTTCTTGTTGGTGGCCGACTGATTCAGGTAGCCATCGAAGTGCTGCAGGGGATTGCTCCTGATAATGCGACCCACCAGCTGCCCCGGCTCCCCTGCAAGTGAGAAGAGGGGATGAAGGGGAGGAACACCCCACCCCCGCAAGCAAAAAGGGGTTGGTGTGGTTTAACTGAGCAGAGACAAATCCAGGGAAATTATCCTGAGGTATCATGAAACACTCACAATCACACAGGGCTGAGGAGATTTTATCCCTGCGGTTGTCCTCACCTGGTTTGCAGCTGATACAGACACCATCTGGTCCCCGGATCAGCTCCATAGTGTCTTCATCCACCTTCACCAAACCAATGGGGTACACACCTGGTAGGATCCTGCTGTTGAAGCCGCATGACCCAACCTAGAACATAAAGAGCTCAGAGCTGTGGGTAGCTAGGACATTTGTCCCACCTGAACGCACTGCTCACACACTCCCATGACACCACAGAGGTGGCACCACACAACAGCCAAAACCCCTCTGGGTGGATGGCAACCCATCCACCATCCATGGTGGCCATGCCAAGGGCCAGAGCAAACAGCCCATTTGGGTTTCCAACCGTGCCCAGGCCAGCTGTCACCCTTTGGGACATGAGGGAGGATTGTGGGGCCTTACGTTGCCGTCAAAGTTTCCCAGGCTGCAGTTGCACTCGGTGGCCCCGTAGAACTCGGCCACCTGGGTGATGCCAAAGCGGGCCATGAACTCCCTCCAGATGGAGGCCCGCAGCCCATTGCCCACGGCCATGCGCACCCGGTGCTGCCGCTCCGTGTCCTGGTATGGCTGGTTCAGCAGGTAGCGGCAGATCTCCCCAATGTACTGCACGATCTGGGAGCAACAGAGAGGGAAGACTCACTAGGACCCCTCTGCCAGGCCCTGGGTTGTGTGAGGTCTCCTCAGGGCAGGAAGGAATGACACAACACACCCAAAGCATGCTAAAGAGGCCGCAGTAAAAAAGAGAAGTTCTGCTAACTCATCCAGCCTGTCCTTCCCTGGTTAACCCACCTCTCCAGGCTGTGAAACCCATCCACAATCTCCTGGCTAACACTGGAACGTGAGTAGGACACATGAAGCTGCCAGCCCAGGTGGGAAGGACACAGCCCCACCGCAAAAAGGTGGTTTGGACAGACAGAACCAGTCCAAGCATCCCCCACTTCCAGCAGCTGGGCTCTCCCCAGCATGGCACAGACCCCAAGGCTTCACTGCCCACTCCCCGCTGGCCCCTTGCCTCACGGCCTCACCGTGCAGTTGTATTTCACACAGTCCTCCCAAAAGTGTGAGGCTGAGAACTTCTTGCGGATGACAACCGTCATGCCCTGCAGCAGGCACTGCCCAATCCCCACGATGTTCCCTGCAGAGAGGCAGCCAGGAAAGCCCTCAGTCCCCAAACACCTCCAGCCCACCTGGGGAAAGAACTCGCAGGGCAAGGCAGAGGCCACGGATGGCTCACAGCAGTGGGGGTTCACCCAGCCAAAGCCCTCAGGACCATGGGCACAAAGGAGGAGACACATGTCAGTAACACATAGGGCAGCACTTTGCACCTAAACATCCCAGCATGTCTCAGCCAGCCAGGCAGGCACTGCTTCCCCTTCCCCTAGACCTTCCCCCTTTACTTTCCACAGGGACCAGCAATAAGGAACAAGTATTCCAAAACCAGGGTAGGATAACGCCCTCCCCACACACTCCCTGCTCCAAAGGTCAGCCGTATCGACTCTTGGCTTCCAGGGAAAAAGCAGAAAAAGCCTCAGTCACACACTGCAAGCAGCAGTCTCATCCTCCTCGACATGGAGATCACATCCACACCAGCCTCCAGCCTGAACCTTGGGCTTGGCTGAGGGAAGAGTCAGTCCCAGGATGCCAGGTTCTGTATGGCACACGTTACCTGCAGCATGGTAGAGCGGGAGGCAGTCGTACATCACATCGTCGGACCTCATCCGAAAACCGTAAAAAACTAAGCTGGACATGCGGAAGTACCTGAGGGGAGGGTGAAAAGGCATGTCAGGGGCAGGAGCGCTGTGCTAGGACAGGGCAGAGCTCAGCCCCATCCTCCCTGAGCCCCTGTCCACAGCCTTACCGGCAGTTCACCACAATGGCAGCCTTGGGCAGCCCCGTCGTGCCTGAGGTGTAGATGTAGAAGAGTTTATCTGGGGAGCAATGAGGAGACAGGGTCACATTCCCAATCTAGGAGCTGGCCGAACCAGGAGAGAGGGACAAGCAAAATTTAAACACTCTACTCATGACAGTTGAGCCAAAACTCTCATTTAACAGCTCCAAGAACACGCTGGGATCATCCTGGGAAGATCAGGTTTGTTGGACACATGAAGGGTATGACAGGATATTGCTCCACACAGGGCTAGGCTTCCAACACTGGAGTAAGACCCATCCCAAACACCCCTTGCCATTGGCATCCCCAGCAGTCTTGCCAGAGTTGTAACCAGCTGACCCTCAAAACCACCACCACATGTCTGGCCCCAAGAGCTGACCACATACCAAGAAAGCCCTTATCAGGGGGAGCTGGCTGGCGTCGCTGGGCCATCTGCAGGAGGGGGTCCAGGTGTTTTGCACCAGGAAGCACAGATTTAGGATTTTCTTCCCCAGACCAGAAGAGATGGATGGATTTATTCAGGGAGGGCTGCACTTCCTGCATTGCTGAGAAAGGAAAGAGGGGAGCTGGAGAAAAGTGGCAGGGTGGCAACAGCACAGAGGCCTCCTGTCCTCCCAGTCCGAGGGACACCCTGCCCCAGGTTGTTGTACCCCCACTGTGCTTGGCAGAGTCCCCAAAGGGCACACAGCCATCCCAGGCAGATGTCGTTCCCATGATTAACAGGTGCTGGGGCCACAGCCCAGACCTCTTCAGGGACCAGAAGATCCTGTTTTCCATCTTTCCCTATCCAAAACCTCTTTGGTGCCAAGAGGTCTGTTGACACCATCAACCTCAGAGGTGTGGGCTGAAACACACAAGGAGCTGGAGCCAAGGTGCTGCAGGAATGTAGCAACAGCCATGCAGAGCAAGGTGAGGCTCCTCCCATGCAGTGGGGCAGGCCAGCCAAATCCAGGTCTCCGTGCTGGGAATGGACCCGAGAGACACATGGAAGGATCCTCAAATCCAGGCTGACCTGCTTGGGAGGCAAACACCACTGCACTCCAGATCCTGCCCAGTGTCCAAAGGAATCAACAACAAAAAAACCAAACCCAAATCTAATTCCTGGATGATTCAACTGTCCACTCTCTTCCAGATCTGTTCTATGATAGGCAGGAAAGGAACACTGAACCCACTGACTAGACACACCTCCCTCCAGTCCAAAGCACTCCCAAAACATCTGCCAGCCCCTCACCTTCCATCATTTCCACCCCAAACACCACAGCTTTGGAGCTGGAGATGGTGATGCAGTGCAGCAAGGCCTCCAAGCGCAGGTGGGAATTCACGAGGGCCGTCTCCACCCCGATCTTGGCCAGGCCGAGCCACAGCCCCACGTACTGATTGCGGGACTCCATGAAAAGCGCCACCACGTCACCCGAGCGGAAGCCTTGGCCGTAGAAGAAGTTGGCCACCTGGTTGGAGTACTCGTCCAGTTGGCGGAAGGTCCAGCTCTCGCCTGTGCCTTGGAAAATCAGTGCTGTCTTCTCCGGATACTTCCTCGCTGTCTTCTGGAAGATCTTGGCGATTGTGTTCTTCTCCCTCACGTGCCTCCATACCTGCCACTTCACCCGCAACAGGACCAGCCCCGTGCTGCCAAAGGAAGGGGAGCAAGAGGGCAGCTGCTCAGTGACCCCTGCAAAACCACTTCCTCCAGCAAAGCCAGCACAGCACAAGGACTTTCTGAGGAGCTGCAACAGCCCAGCACTTACACCAGACCCCACTCTAGGTCAGCAGCAGCTCTTTGTGTTCCCCTAAGCAGTGTGCACATAGGCAGAACACATCTGCAAAGATGCTCACAGCCAGGGACTGATGGAGGCCAGGAAGAAGTGTTTTTTGGAAGTCTGCAGACAGGGATGTCACCTACCAAAGGGGCATTTTTGAGCCTCAGGTGCTCTCCAAAAGGTACCACCACTCCCTTCCCGACAAATCCTTGCCAGGAACTGGCACAGCCTGATACCAACTCAGAATGAACCCTGCACAAGGGCCTGGTGCTATGCCAGCAGCTTTAGGGACAGGGTGAAGTACAAAGACAGTCAATAGACTTTGAGCTCAGCTGAAATCTATCCTTCTTGGGAAAAGTCTGCCTGAGAGTTTGGAGTCACCTGGATATGGCAGAGGGAGATCTCCTTCCAGCCAGGTGCCAGCAGAAACCCAAGAGTCGGGGGCTGTGCTCACACATACACATACACCAAGGCAGAGCAGAGGGACAGGGGTGGATGGCTGGGCCATCCCAGCCAGGACACCTACCTGACGTCCCTCGGTATTGTCTTGAGGAATACGAGGAAGAACTCCCATCCACCAGATGCCAGGTAGAAGATGAAGAGAGCAGGGATGGCCTGGGCCCAGGACAGTTCCAGAGTTACCCTGAAGAACAGCAGCACAGCTGCAAAAGCAGCCAAACGCAGCATCGTGGCCTGCGGGGAGAGAGAAACCACGGCCATCAACCCACGCACGCTGGACCTGGTGATAACAATCCCAAGGGCGTGGGATGCCTGAGCAGCCCCCAGTTTCCTGGATGAGGTCCCTGAGTCATCAATCCTCCTGGTAGTTAGGATGTAACCCAGCAGCCCAGAGCTCCCAGAGATGTAACGTTATCCGACCTTGGAGATGGCCTCCAACTGAGCCATCAGCACGGCATTGCTCTGTGCAAGCCGAGAGCCTGGCCATTCCCACCTGGGGAGCCACATCCTGCACACCAGCCAGGGGTCTGGCCACGCCCCAGCAACTTGAGATGTGGGGTAAAGTCACTTCTACGGATGTGTGAGCAAAGTCATGGCAGGAGACTTTGTACAGATGATTGGAAGCCTCCATTCTACCCCAGAATCCCTCCGTCCTCAAAATCCAGAATCTCCCAGGCTCCAAGCATGAGCTCTCCTGCATGCCTGGCTCCAGGACAGCCATCACAGCAGTTGGAAGAGCACAGCTTCACATGCTCCACAACACAGCTCAGACAGGATCAGGGGCAGGAAACTCAGTTCTCTGAGCTCTGCTTGTGTTTGCAAACCCTCGTGTCGGTGGGCAGCTTCCTGGCCTGGCTAGGCTGGAAACACTGCCAGAGCAGGTCAGGGATGAGGCCAGGCTGGAGTGGGCAGACCAAGGGCTGTCACTGCTGCCAGGAGTACCTAGGCCTCTGCCCCATTCCCTGGGGACAACGATTCCATCTCTGGTACTTGTCCCTCCAAAACAGCATCTCTGTCCCCTTCCCAGACACACCCCAGAAGTGGCTCTGAAACTGAGAGATGGTGATCTAGCAATGGCTCTTTTCAGGCAACAGCATTGGGAGAAGGAAAATGACAGAGATGTGACCCTCACAGCTCCTAGATAAACCTGTCCCTTCCTGGCATGGACACAGGTCAAAGAGGAAGGAAACACTTGCATCATTTCCCTCTTGAAGATTGATTCACTGCTCTGAAGCTGGAAGCCCTGCATGGGCTCTTCTACAACTGGTGGGACTGGCAGACACACTTGTGGCTTTCCCTCTCCTCTGTGCAGTGCCCCCAGATCCAAGGAGCATCTGTGGATTTGATACCAGATGCTGGCGGGGTGGGAGCCAAGGCAGTGCCACATGGTCACTGTGCTGTGCTGTGTCTCGTTCGCTGGCTGCCCCATCTCTGGGTCATGCCACCAGCAGCAGGCTGGGACGCATCGGGGCACAAGATGCCACTCCCAGGTGGACAACTGGAGACATTTTCCCACCCACAGCCCTTACCCTGAGATTCCCCCTTGTGCCAGTGACCTCTGAACACTCTCCACCAAACACCTACCTCCCAGACATGATGTCCCACAACACTGTCCTTCTGCCTTTTAGCAGGGCAGGACTCACTATATTTTTGCCTGGGAGCCTCTTTCTGCACTTAAACAGGGCAACTTTTAGATCACCATCCAACTCCTGTGCCTCAGCCAGGACCTGGGCCCTCCGTTCCAGCCTCACAACAGCCAGATGTGGAGAGGCAGCAGTGGGGGAGCCCCACTCTGTGTGGGCAGCAAAGTGCTTAATCTCCCGCTTGAGGGCAAGGCAGGCTCCGGCAAGCCCCTGTTATCCTCTGCTCGTATCTCCACCTCACTCCGGCATCCCGGTGCCTCCTTCGGAGATAACCAGGGAGAGATTCCCGAGATTCCCGAGAGATACCCGGTGTGTCGCTGCCAGAGACCTCCAGCCCTGCGTTACAGATTCAGGTCTTGTCCAGCTGCATCAGCACAGAGAAAACGAAGCCGAGCCTGTAGCTCGCAGCCAGCAGGCACCGAGGCAAAGCGCGGGGATCCACCGGGGGAGCACCGAGCCCGAGGAGGGCCCGGGGAACGGGTCACAGGGGAGACAACGGGCAGGTGGCCGGGCTGTGAGAAGCCCCAGCGCTAACGGCACCTGGGAGGCACCTGTGCCCCACCTGCCCTGGGCAGGGACCCCCCCGTCTCACCCTCCTGAGGAGCCCAGCAGGGAGGTCGAGCAGCGCCGCCCCAGCCCCATCACACGAGGCAGAAAGGCCGGGAGGGCCCCGCACCAGGATGCAGCCGGGCTCCGCCACCCAACCCCGGCCAGGCCCGGAACCGCCCGGGCACGGCCGCTTTCGGCGGGACGAGAGCCCGCGGCGCGCTCGTGGGGAGACCGGGAGACTGAGGGGTCCCGGCGCTTGCCACAGTGCCCCACGAGGAGCCCCGGTACCTCATGCGGAGACCGGCGGAGCGGAGGGACCCCGGTGCCGCCCGCAGGGCCGCGGCGCCTGATGGGGAGCCCGCGGGGCCGCCCGCGGGGAGGNGAGGGCGGCGCGGCAGAGCGAGGGCTCTGTGGCGCAATGGATAGCGCATTGGACTTCTAGCGTGTGACGGGAGTCATTCAAAGGTTGTGGGTTCGAGTCCCACCAGAGTCGCATTTTGCCGCCGGGGCGCGGCGATCGCTCTCGGGGCTCCTCGGCTGCAGCGGGCCCGGGCCGGGGGGACCCGCGGCCACCCCCGGGCGCTGCCGCCGCGCAGGGTCCGCCCGTCTGCGGGAGAGCGCGGAGGGGGACACCCGTTTTGGGACCGGGGTAAGGGGCTGCCCGGGCACCGGGAAAAAAACCGGCCCTACCGGGGAGCGTAGCCAGACATCCGTCCCAGCATTTCAGGAGTTGCTGTTACCGCGTCCAAGCGTGGCCCCGCAGCACGGGCACGGCGGAGCTGCCACTTGCCCACAGCGAATATATCCTCTCCAAAAAAAAAGCATTTTCACGTGGCTGGTGTTTGCCCTCCCCAAATCACCCTCTGCTCCCTCTGCCGCCTTCTTTCCGCAGGCTCCTCAAGCGATGGCTGCAGGAACAAGAGCGACAGACTGTTACTTGATCCGGCTGAGCAGATGCCATTTCGTTTAAAATTACATGATGTGCCATTTCTGTAGCGCTGGCGCCAGCCCACTGAGCCACACGTGGCTGCACGAAGGCGGCACCACCAACTGACAGCCCGGGCACTTCAAGGCCTCATTAAATAACCCAAAATGCAGCAAAACCTCTCTCACGGACATGATTTCCCACGTTTCCTTGACTGCCGCTCACAGTTCCTGGGAGCAAATCTTTGCTGCCCTTTGGTTCATCTACCCCAAGGCTCTGACGTTTCAGGGTCATTTTAGAGGCAAATGTTTCTTTCATCTCGACCACTGCACCAGGACAACCCCCACACCCTGTGTTTTACTGGCAGCTAAAGGATGTATTTATATGCTGTCTTTTAGTATCTGTTTGAAATAACTCTGGGGGCCAAGGGAGGATTTGGAGAAAAACCCAAAGTCTGGCTCGTGGGATGGCTGATGCAGGGACAAGTTAGAAAAAGGGAGTCTTGTAGGGCAGGAAGAAAACCTGCTGAAGCCAAAAAGGGGTGAGGTTTCACATCAGATCTCCAGCTCAGGAGGGGAGATGGGGCAAAAGGACAGGGGTAACGAACTACAAGCCCCAGTGTGGATTTTATTAAACAAGAAGGAATTCCAACAGCAAACACACATGAACAAAGAGCCCCTGGCTTCGTGGCTCTTTGCCATCACATCCAGCAACTCTGCTCCCTGGCTGCTGGCAGTCTGGAGCACAGTTTAATTAACCCAGACAGCAATCAGCTCCCAGACACAGCACCAGCATCCGCTGTTTCTGCACTCGCTGGATTCAATCCCATAATCCCAACTGTGTCATTTTGTTGCCCAAGGAAGGGATGATTCCTACTGAACAGCCAGGACGATAATGTGGATTTCATCATTTTTGATGGGGAGGGACTACAGGGAGACGCAGAAGACAGGTATCGGCTCTCAAAACAGCCAATGCAGGAGGGAAAATATCCAAAGGTATCTCTCTGCCTGCCCCACAGGCACACAATCACACACTGCCTGGTCTCTGAGGCAGGAAGTGAGGCACATCCAATATGATCCAACAGGAGACCAGTTAGGCACCAATACAAAATGGGATTTCACTACTGCACACACCAAACCTGCCCTTGCGCCCCTCTGGAAATCATGGGTTTAGCTCCAGTCCAGGGCAGCCCCAAGATTTGAAGCCTGGATCTTCCCAGGATGGAAAGGAAGGACTTACCTGCTCAACCTCGGAGCTGCAGAAGGCCAAGGCATCAGTTTACTGTAGTGAGCTCCCTCCCCATCCCAGCATTTGGGAGCATCAGTACTGGAATGCTGCTGCTGGGAGACCTGAGCAGCCAGACCAGCTGGCAAAGGCACATCTGACCTTGACATCCCACAACCAAAATCACAAACAGCAAAAAAGCTCGACTTTTTGTTACAGCACAGGGAGATGCCAGTTGGCCCCTACCAACAGGTTGGTACCAGCTCTTGGCAGGAGAAAACACAGCCCTGGGGTCTGTGGTGGCACAGCTACAGCCACACTGTGCTCCCGGGCAGGGCAGGAGGATACGGAGTGCGGCTGGGGCTGGCTGCTGGCTGCCAGCAGGGATCCCCCGGGCCCTTCCCGACACTAGCTCTCACATTCGAAGGGCTGGGGGAGGGAAGATGCCGAGTTCCTCCCGCAGGGACTCCACTGGCTGCTCCCAGCGCTGCTCGTAGTAGACATTCAGGACACAGCTGGCATTGAGCCCGCTCCGAATCGCCCAGGGAACCAGCTCGGTGGCCAGGACCTGCAGCTTTCTGGAACAAATGATACAGGTGGTGCCAGTTTTGATACCCACATTTTGTTAATTTCCTTCTCCAAGTCCCCACTGTAGGCTGATGTCAAGTCCATGTGTCCCAAGCATCCCTCTTTCTGGCATCCCCTCTGCTTAATTCACAGGAGAAACTGAGGCACAGAAGAGGATGGTGTGCCAGGAAGGTTACAGTCAGCACCAACCGAAGGCCAGAACTCAGGTTCTGCAACTGCTGGGCCACCAAAACAGACGTGCTGGGTCAGGGAACAGCTGCCAGTGTGGTGAGGATCCTGCTGGCCCTCAACACATACCCATCCAAGGCCTGGAAATTGCTCCTGCCTGGCACAGGGGAGCTGGTGCTGAATGCAGATTAAGCATCAGGTTCTGCTTCAGTGACAAGGCAAAGCTGTCACCGCTTCCTTGGGATGTGGGGACAGCAGTAGGCTCACAGAGGGATCTGTGACTGACTCCCCCCTGCAAACCAGCAGTGTCCCCTCTTTGTCTCCAGTGGACACAGGAAAGCACCACACAGGGCAGAGACTGGGCACCTACCGTGTGCTGAGCCGGACAGGGCCGAACGCTGCTCCCAGGACACACATGGGCAGCCCTGTCTGGATGGCTTCGAACCACTTCACCACCACCTCACCTGGTGGAAGGGAGCAGGGAGGTTGTGAGCAGACAGAGCACCTGGATCAAGGGCCAGCCAGGGCTGTGTGGCTCCTCAGCACAGGCTGTACATCTGCCCTTCCTGAGGATGGCTTCTTGGGAATGCTTCCTAAGCCAGGCCTCATCCTGTGCCAGGATGGGCCCTGTCACACACCATTCACCCACCCCAGAGGGATGGCATCCCACAAGCCCTGTGAGCTCGGGGAACACATCCAGGCAGTCCAACTTTCTGCAGACCTCGGCAATGTGGTGCCAAAGCCCAATGCTCTGTGTGGTCCTCCTGGTCTCCCAGCACAGGCCTTTTACCAAACTGCCTGGACTCAGGCAAAGCCTGTACAGGAGACCAGTCATGCTGGTTCCCACAGGTACCAGCAAGGCTGCACTTGTGACTTGCTATTGAGTCAGACACAAAAACAAGGGCAAAGGGCACAGAGACGTGCAGATAAGGAGCAACCAGGAATTCCCTTATGTCTTCACACAGAGCTTGCAAAATACCCCTTCCTCCATGCCACCCTCCCCGCCAGGCAGAAACCACCCATCCAGTGGCTGCCTGTGCCCAGGGCTTGGGCAGAGCATCTCCCAGGAGGGAAAAGGTGACATCTCATGGCCTCTCGGTCACCACAGAGCCAGTGATGTAGGACAGTGATGATGCAAAATCCCCACACACTGACCCGGGCCGAGGATCAGGGAGCCCGGCTGGACCAGCCTGCTCCATTTCTGGGAGGCAGCTGAGCACGATCAGTGGGTTTGGCAGTGCAGCTCCTTGAGCCTGCTGCTGCTCACCCAGCATGTTGGTTGGCATGCCCAGGAGGGTGTGCATCAGGTCATGGACTTCCCGGTACCGCTGGATCACGTATGCAAGCTCTTCATCATCAACAAACTTGGGTGGCATCCGGGTGTCCGGAGAAACCTTCTGCAAGTCCAAAGAGGTCCAACTCAACTCTGTGACTCCAATCCCTCCTGTTCTCCCAGCACAGGGAGCATCCACAGGAATTTGCACCCCAGGAAACCCCACACTCACATTCTCCTCCAAGAACCGGACATACTCCCGGCCCAGTGAGCCATCCGGCAGCCCCTGCAGCCTGGCCATGTCCAGGGTGGAGAGACGGATGCGAGGCCGTTCCCTGGAAGCAAAACACACGTCAGGGAGACTCCAAGTGAAATCCACAGCAGCAGGTCCTGGAGGAAAGGAGACCTTGGAAACCCCCACCCTCTGCCCATCCTTGCTATTTTCCCAGTGCAGATCCTAACTGTTCACTGCAGGGACAGCACTGTCTGCACTTCTGTTGTGGAGGCTGGGACACAAATTGCTTAAAGGATCTACCTGAAACCTTGGCAATAAAAGGACCTTTATTATCTTGTGCGCTTCTAACAACTCTGGTGGGAAAAACACTGGTGTCCTCTGCATGAAATGCTGCTGCTGTGTGAGCTGCCAGCCCTGCAGAGCAGAGAAATTCAGTGCCCCTGCAAAGCAGACAGAGCTTCAAAGGAGCAACCTCAAAGAGGAGAAGGAATTTGTTCTAAACACAGGTTTAATTTCAATCCTGCTCAGGCTTTCACCACCAGCCACATGGCAGCCGCACAGAGAAAGGTCTCCTCTACAGGTTGTTGGCAAAAAGGTGCCTCACAGCCTTGGAAGTAAACAAAAACCCTTTTATTTCTATTCAGTAAACTCTTCCCGTGATAAAAGCCCTGCAGTGGATCCACGAGCTGCTCAGCTCCTAGAGTGGAGGTGCCAGGGAGATAAGCAGCAGTGGCATCAGTTTCACACTGGCTGCAGATATTTCTTGGTGTATTTTTTGTCAAAGGGATCTCAGCAGCTTGGGGGATAAAACCAAAAAGACCTGTGTGCCTAATTCAGACCTCTGCAATACCACAGGGGAAGAAGCAGGTGGGTATGTCCCTTCCCAGCCCTCTCCCTGGGCAGTTCTGCTGGGATTCAGCCCCATCCCAGTGCTCTGGATGTTTTACCAAGTCAACTTCCTGAGCGAGGATGAGGCTGGTCTGCACAAACATATGGCAAAAGGCAACTTTTCTCAAGCTCCTGTGTAACATAAGCAGCAGGTGTGACAGATGACAGGGAACAGGGAGAAGGCAAGCAGATACACAGTGAGAATCTGGTCAATAAGAGAAATCCCTCCTGGTCCCCAGTCCTGCTGCACTCAACAAGTCCTTGCAGACACGGAAGCAGAAGTGATGGAGTTTTAAAAAAGAAAACAAGGTAAGTGACCTCATTTCATCTTGACCCAAGAAAAAAAGTATGGAGATGTCTAAGGAAGAGTTAGACTAGCAGAGACCAAGTCTCCAATGCAAGAAAATGTAGCAGAAAGCACAGGGAAGAAATCCATGGATATAGTGTGTTCTCATTACTGCTCAGCATCCACATCCATGGACTTCTCCCCTGTGCCTGCTGCTGCATCTTGTGGTGCTGGCAGCTGCCAGTTCCAGCAGCGAAGGAGAACAGACAGGGAAGTAGTGCCTGCCCTTAGATGTTTCACAGGGCTTGTGTGAATGTTAAAAATAAAGTTAGCCTGAAGGGTTAGAGCTAACAAAACACTTGTGCTACTTCCAAGCTCTCCCTTCACAGGCCCAAGGAACCTGCTTGGCCTCGTGTCTGCCTCCCCACCACAAACCACGCGGCGAGGGTGGGAGGGACGCACTGGAGGATGCGGTAACCTTCAGGGTGGTTTTTCATCTTGTCTCGCAGGTTTGGCAGGGCCAGGCAGCCTGTGGTCTCCCCAAGGACTGCCACCATGTCTGAAAGAGAGACCAGAGAGTGACCTAAGAGCTGCTTTTGCAACACCCAGCTATCCTCGGTTGGCAGGTGAGGAAATAGGGCAATGAACCCATTGACCAGGAGCAGGCAGGAAGCCCGTGGCAAAGTGGGGACCCCATAAACCACAGATCTTCAGCTTCAGGGCTACTGTGACCTGCTGTCACCCACATGACCCTTCCTGGGAATGGGACGGAGGAGCAGGCATGAGGCCTGGGGGACTCTGGGGAAACAGGCCGATCTGGGTGGCATCACAAGGGGTCACACTGGGGTGTGTTTGGGTTTCCTCACTCCCTCTCTTTCACGGCCTCCTGCGCCGCGTCAGTTCTCAGCCCTGCGCTTGCCCCAAACTCTCCTATGAAGCTCCAAGAGGCAGGGAGCGGGATTTTCTGGACGCGGGTGGCAGGCGCTACCCTCGCCGGCCTTACCGTGTCTGTAGGGGTCATAGAGCGCCATGACGGCGGAGCCGGCGGCCAGCAGCGCCTTCTGCAGCGGGCTGGTGGGGATGTGCCCGGGGTACAGCTGGTGCCACCCTTCCATCTCCTCCTCCTCCTCCTCCTCGCCGCGTCCATCCCGGCCCCACGGCTCGCTGTGGCTCGGCCGGGCTCTGCCTGCGGGGAGCAGCGGGTAAGTGACCGGCCCGGGTGGCGGGGCTGGCGCGGACGCTCCCGGGGCTGCGGCGGGAGGCACTTGCCTGGGGAAGCGGGACCCCCCCGCAGCAGCGGGACCCCCACCCGCGCCGCCCGCAGCAGCAGCTGCCGCATCCCCGGCGCCGGCCCCGCCGCTGCCCCGGAAGCGCCCGACGCGGGGCGGGGCGGCCCCGGCATGGCGGCGGCGGCGGCCGAGCTGGCCGGGCTGTTCGCCGTGTACAAACCGGCGGGGGTGGCGTGGGGCCGCGTCCGGGAGGCGGTGGAGACGCGGCTGCTGCGCGGTGAGTGCGGAACCCCCTAGCCCATCCCATCTCCCGGGGCTACCGGTGGGGCCCGTCCCGTCCCATCCGATCCCCGCGCTTCGCCGGCCGCCCCTGACCCCCCGGCTTCTCTTTCAGAGCTGAACGCGGCGCCGGGACGCGCCCCGCGGCAGCAGATCCGCTTCCTACCGGCCCCGGCCCCGGGCGGCGGCGGGGCCGTGGAGCTGGTGGCTGCCAGGGTGCCGGTGCTGGCCGACCACCCCCTCGGTAAGGGCACAGCGGGGCCTGGGCCGGGGGAAACCGGGGACCGGTGGGAGCCCCCGGCAGGCACTGCGGACCGGCTCCATCACTGTCTCCGTTGCAGTCCGAGGCCCGCGGTTCAGGAAGCTGAAGATCGGAGCAGGTCACCGGTTGGATGTAAAGGCCTCGGGAGTCTTCGGTGGGTCTCGTCCCGGAGCAGCACCGTGTCCGGCTGTCTGCGAGGTGATGGGTTTCCGTGCAGGGAAGGAGGGTGGATGCACGGCCGCTGCACTGCAGCAGCCCCTGGATCTCACAGCCCCACGGGGAGTTTAAGTGCTAAAACGCAGAAATGTCCCGGCAAGCTGCTGGCAAAGCTAGATGGGAGAGACCCAAGCACTCTGGGTTTTGCTGGGGGATACCAATCCCCATGTCTGCTCCACCACCTGAACTGGCTTCACTGTGGCTGGCACTGCTGAGCATTTGCCCTGAGTGCCCAGGTGGAAAGTTCTGGGGAAATCCAAGAGCTCTGGTTACAGCCCTATGGTCTTCATACGAGACAGTAATCCGGGGGTCTAATTGCAGTGCTCAGACATGACTCCTACGGAGATACAGCCCTGTCCAGGGGGCTGCACAGCATTTACACATAGGTGACTTCTAGTGAGGCTGAATAACAGGTTACCATTTTCCATGTTTCAGTGCTTGGCATTGGCCATGGGAACAAGCTGCTCACTGACCTGTACAACTGCCACCTGACCAAGGTAGGTGCTGGATCTGAACAGGCCATGGTACCCCAGAGTGCCATCACACACTTGATCCTGCCCCAGTGCCCCAGACCAGCCTTTTGATGTTGATTCTGCGCTTCAGTCTCAAACCTACCAATGCTTTTGAGAGCTTTTCAGGGTCCAGTTTCATCCTTCACATGAGCATCCACTTGTTGCCTTTTGAGCAGAAGATGCTGCTTTTTGTGCAAAACTCTCATAGCCTGCACTTCTAGCAGCTGCATGGTGCAATACTGCTGCTCAAATGCTTGGAGCATTTTTTTGATAAGTTGCACTCTTTGTCCTTCCAGGTTTATACTGTTGGTGGGCTTTTTGGTAAAGCCACTGATGACTTCTCAGACACAGGGAATTTAGTAGAGAAGACAACATTTGGTAAGAAACTGACTTGATGTGGTTTGTTGTTTTTTTTTAAACAGAACACCAAACAGCAGAATCCTCCAAAGCATTTAATCAGGTGAATTGCACAATGACAAAAGCTACATGTTGCATATCTTCTAGTCCTTGCTGATGTCCTAGTTCCCCTGTTCTAAGTCTAACCACAATATATACAGAGGCAGTGTGAATGCTGGTCACAGTGGTTGCTACTGGGTTGGTCAGGACCCAGATCTTCCTGTGAATCACGCTTGGAGATGGCAGTTAGGAGATTTCATTGAATGAAAACATATGGTAAGAAAACCTCAGCATCAACATTTCGGAATCAGTTAAGCAAAATAACTCTTCCCTTTGCAGTCCAGCTCTGTGCTGCTCCATGAAGAACCAGAGGAAGTGACTTTGCAAAGGCCACCCCTTAGCTCTTATCAGCCCCTTTTGATGTGACTGCCTGCCCCAGGGACAGCAATACCTCAGTGGCACTTTTCAGACTTTCCAGTTTCTGGATGGATAATTGAGACTTTGTTTCTGCTTTAATATTTGCAGATCACATCACAAGGGAGAAGCTGGAGCGGATTCTCGCTGTCATTCAAGGGACAAATCAAAAGGCCCTGCTGATGTGCGTATCCACCAGGGAAATGAGCTGATCTGATCCCGTTGCCATTTGCTGGTCTTCAAAACAAATGAGAGGATTTTGTTTCCCATAATCGAAGTCTGTAGAGGTTGGAGTGCTAGCAAGGGGCAGAGAGGAGTTACTCTTGAGTGCTCTGTGCTCTGGTGAGAGGTTGCAGTTAAATGTCCTTCTTGTATCCCAGAATCTCCAATCTGCTGGTTTAGGACCAATCTGCTATATTAGGGCTGACAAAAATAACTTGTAGATGTGACCCAGTACCTCCTTCCCAAACTGTGCTACACTACTAACAGTGCATACACCACTAAAATATATGCCAAAACTCACTGGATAGTTTTGAGAATAAAAATTGCATCTCTGTTTTATTTGGGATGGACATATTTTGAATCTCTTTGGAGAGAAGTTCTAAATGCCTCTGCTTCTCTCTTTTTTTTTTTCCCTAGGTATTCTAACATTGATATGAAAACACAAGAGGCATATGAGCTGGCTGTCAAAGGGTTGCTTCGCCCCATGGGAAAAAGCCCCCCAATAATCACAGCAGTCCGATGCCTCCAGTTTGCACTTCCAGAATTCCAGCTAGGTAGGATTGGCACAGAATGTACTGGGGAGCTCTTGAGTATGCATTATGGTAAATAAGTTGGTAAACTTCATTTTCTTACTCATGAGTTAATGCAAAATGAGTTGGCAATTTCTTATCAACTTATAACTTCTCTGGTAAATGCAGCCAGCTCATAGCTTTTTCCTTGCCAGTTCAGATCTAAGCCCAAGGCTGGAAAATTTGCATTGTGAATACCTATGGAGGATATTCTTCTTAGCTCAGTGTTTCAATGTAATGCATTTGAGTGCTGGATTTCGTTTTTTTTTCTTTTGAAGTGTGGTTTGTTTTCCTGTAGCCAGTCCTCTTTGCC
Source organism: Tichodroma muraria (assembly GCA_013390105.1). NCBI lineage: Eukaryota > Metazoa > Chordata > Aves > Passeriformes > Sittidae > Tichodroma > Tichodroma muraria. The sequence goes on along the minus strand of WAAG01084069.1, from coordinate 68,552 downwards.
TCACAAATTATTTGTCGTATTAAAAAAGGTGCCTTTTTATCCCCTTTGAAATACCTATATTTCTACATTACTCTTCTGTATCTTTAAGTTTGTTTTCTAAATTATTCACTTCGGAAGGGTGTGAACACCCTGCAGTATTCCAGAAAATCAAACCATACTCTTTAGTGTCTTCTGCCAAACCAGTTCTTTCAGCGAAACCGCAAGTGATACTTGGATTTACAGTGTCAGAGCTTGTGTCAAAGCTTTGCTTCTGAAGGAATGTCTCTGTCCTCCTAGAGATCCATTGCTTGCATGAGACTCAGCAGTACCTCCGGAAGATGGTTCACGAGATTGGTCTGGAGCTGAAATCATCGGCTGTGTGCACGGAAGTGCGGAGAATTCGCGACGGGGTTTTCACGGTGGACGACGCTCTCCCGAGAACTCAGTGGAACCTGCAGAGCATCCAGGAGGCAATTCGGAACTGTCAGCTCAAAGTGGAAACAGAGCTGGAGAAAACACTGGGACACGGGGAGAACAGTCCTCTTCATCAGCTGGATGGGGACACAGCTGAGCATGCTCTGCAGGAGCGTCCATGAGCACATCCTGCAGCACAATACAGCAGCGATGTGCCAGCAACGTGATGGACAGCAGAAGGAAAGAGGTTAATTGCAGTTCACTTCCACTCTTTCCTTGAGATGACTTTTATCAGAGGCTTTTTTTTTCCTCAGTGACAGGCTGCATCATTTTTTTTGAAGCATCACAAACAGTTCATTAACAGGAGGTAGCTGTGCCAAAATTCCTGTTGATTTTGAGAACATTAGGTTGCTAAGGGATATAAAAACCCATTCCCGAATTGTTTAGCAGCAGGAAATAGTGTCTTAGAAAGCTGTATTCTCTTGACTGCACAGATTTGTTCCTTGCAACTGGCAGCATAACTTATCTGCTGTATGGATTTTATTTTCCCTGTGTTGTCTTGGAGTATTTTCTTTCCATTAGCCCTGCTCTCAGACATATGAGAGCTCAAAATCAGGCTAAATGAGGGATGTGCAGGAGAAAACACAGCTTACCCAAAGCAATGCAAGGAAATAGTTTCATCCAAAGTAGGCATGTGATGAAAAGTGGCTTATAATGGGGACTAATGCACAGGATACACAAAAAATAAAACAGAAAATGACCTAATGGGAAAGATGTTGGTTCTTGGCTCAGTACTCATCCATGTACATTGACCCATAAAAAACCCAGCAAGTGCTACTTTATTTTACCTTTTTTTTCCTGAGGAGCCAAGGGTGTTCAATGGTCTCTGGTATCCTCCTCTGCAGCTGCTTGCAGACAGCACATCCTGCCCTTTGGTGAAACTGTAAACTCTGTGATACCATTTGGTCTCTATTAGCTCATTATGGCTGGGTCTGACTTTGCAGAAACACACGTTCTAAATTGAAGTTAAAAATCTGGAATTACACTTAGCATTATTGCACTCAATGGTTTTCCAGTTATATACTTACTTAGCATGTTGGGAGATTTATTTATGGAAAGCAGAAGATTTGTTCTGTTCCTCTCCTGGACTTGGACAAAGGCCAGCATATTTCATCCCCCAGGTGATAAAGGTAAAAGAGTAATTCTGGGAGGGGCAGTCAGAGGGGCCATAAGTACCTCAGTGGCAGTGTGCAATCCTGTCCTGAAGCATCCCAGGGGTCCTTAACATAGTTCCTGGAATCTTTCAGTTCTGGGTTCCTCTGGGCTGCACAGAGCAGCCAGAACAGATGTGGAATGCAGCTGCCACCGCCTGGCAGAGCCACTGTGCCAGCAGCAGGGATTCCCCAAGGACACCATGCCCTGTCTTTGGTTGTTCCTGTGGGTGTTCTCATTTTCCATGAACAAGGGATTGGGATCAGGGGACCTTCCCTGGACACCTGCCCAGTGCTACCTGAAGTGTAAGCCCATCCCTGCAGCTGCAAGCAGGATACTTGCACAGCTACAGCTGCAAGTTTTAACTCCAGTGCTCCTACACAGTGGGGAAGAAAACATGGACTTCTCACTCCTTGAACAACCTTCTGTGACTTTAGTAATGGACTATACTTCATCATCCCCTCAGCTCACACCTCACACAAACTGAAGAATTTCCATACATACTTCCTATTGCAAAAACAATTTCCAGTTGTGTATCTCACTGACAAAGCAAAGTCTTGGTTGGAACACTCCAGGCTGAACCAGTCCTTCTACATAGGAAACACCAGCCAAAACAGCACCTTTAGTAACAAAGTTTGCATTTCCGAGTTCTTGCCATCTTGTGGCTTTTTTGCTCCTCTTTAAACTACTCCAAAACTGAGTGTTCAATGCTTGGCAGAGGGGTATGTGGTGGGGAGAGGTGTGAACATCCCCCTGAGAGTCCACTCTGGTCTGGCCACAGGAAATACTCTGCACTGCTGCACATCAACAGAGACTTGGATGAATCATGGAATATACAGGCTCTTTCTATCCCCCTCCCTGAGCCCACTCCCCACTGCTTTTGAGGGAAAACAAGACAGTTACTAGTGATGTTTCTGCACCACATCCAGAGTCAGGAGTGCAAAACCAATTATCTGTGCTCAGCAGCAGCCTCGTGACTGATTTCTAGCTTCAAATCACAATGAAGACAGATTAATTTTATTCAAATTTGGAAGTAACAAGGAGACCGCAGCATGGGCCTAACTGGAGACCACAGGGGAAACTTACAGGCTAGAAGGTCTTGGAAAGTAAGAACGGGCAGAAGGACATCGTGTCTGAGTGAAAAAGGGACAACAGATCTGCAGTCAGCAGAGCACATCACTTCCAACTGCCCAAAGCAGCCAAATTTAGTCTGTGCAGTCACGCTCAGCCCTAACACTGACATTCAAGCACCTGTGCCACTGTTCAGGACAGCACTCACTCCTACCATGACTCTGCACTTAGAGAAAAGTGATTCTACACCTGCACATTCCTGGAGAAAACATTTGAGTAACTCATTTATAGTTGTCTCAGTATAGTTTTAGAATTTGTTCCCAGATTCATGCAATGTTTTATAGGCTCTTAAAGTGAATTACTGACAGATGTGAAGGCTGCTTTATTCAGAGTGGACAGTTCAACACAAGTTTACATTTTGCCATTTACTACAGAAATGATACAAAACCTCCAGATACCAGAGCAGTTAAGTACAAAAATGCAGAATATCCAGACTTCTCCGGACTTGTTGATAAAACAAAATAAAACCCCCAAACCACCACAATTTCCACCTTCTTCCCAGGGTTTTCCTATCAGAACAACTATTACATTGCACATTTCTATGTCCTCACTTCCTCTATCCATTCAGTAACCAAACAGTCCCTGGATACTACAGGGAATCAAAGGCTTAATGGAAGAGGCTCAACATCAACCTGAACTACAACCTTTAAAAAAAACAAAAACAAAACAAAACAAAAAACCACTGTTGATCAGGTAGTACATGAAATTATCTAAAATCCTACATTCCTTTTCCAAAGGTTCTTTTTCCACTTTCTGTCTTCTAAACCAGGATGACACCAATGTGTAATGGCCCAGTGACAGTCACTTTTGCAGGACATGGTTGTCTCCAGGTTCAGGACTAGTCACTGAGCTCCAGGTCATACTCAGGATAGAGCTGTTTTGTAGTGACCCCTCGGATAACAGCTTGGAAATAAAGAAACAGCATTGCTTTCATTAAACAAAGATCAGATGAGTCAGAAATGTGGTGTTTTCCTTCCCTAATTATCCCATAGCACATCCCATAGCCAAGAAACCCAAGGTTTTGCAGCTGTGCCTCTTGCTTGCCCGAACATTTTTTTTAAAGTGTAGAACCTGTAACACAAGCTTTGTCTCCGTGCTAGCAGATTCTTTCTGCATCTGTATGAAAACACTGACTAAAAAAGTCTTGAAGAGCTTTCCCTTCCTTACCTAGCTTGCCCAGGAGCATCTGTCCAGCATCTTTGATTTCATTGTACTCATGGAGCAGAGAGATGTGCTTGTCCAGTTCCTCCAGGCTATAGCCCCTGTAAAATAACACCAGAAAGGTCACAAATGACACAGAGGGACTGGGGGTTCCTGCTGCTGTGGGAGATACCCAGGCCCAGCACCTCAAAAGCATAAACTGAACACAGCAAAGTGCAGTTGCTGAAAGTTGTAAATATGAAAGCTCTAAATAAGCTCAAGAAAGCCAATTCACCCAAGTTCTCAGAATCAAGCAGAAACAAGAGTAGGCTGCAGTGAATTCCATTGGTATGTATCTCTAATCTGTATGTAGGGAAAAAATTAAGAATCGTAGCATCATTTAGGGTGGAAAAGACCTCCAGGATTATCAAGTCCAACCTTTGGCCAAGCACCACCACATTAACTAAACCAGAGCACTGAGTGCCATATCCAGTCATCTCTTGAACACCTCCAGGGACCATGGCTCCACCACCTCCCTTGCCAGCCCATTCCAATGTTTAATCACCCTTTCAGCAAAGAAGTTCCTCCTGATGTCCGACCTGAAGTTCCCTTAGCACAGCCTGAGGCCATTTCCTCTTGTCCTGTTTGCTAGAAGGTTTGTTTACCCTTGAGGATAAATGGAAAAGGATTCTGGAACAGTTCTTAGTTGTTCTACCATTTCCATCCTATGCACTACACTTCCATCAGAAAACATCAGTCCTTCACAACAAATAACAAATGGCTAAAATTATCTGTTCCCAGTAAACACATAATTACCTCAGGAACACCCAGGCCAAAGCAAAAATCCTCTTATGCAAGCTCCTAGTAAAACTTGTTTTGCTCTACCACATAAAGTGGAAAGAATTCCCCCTTGTCTCTAACAAGTCCCATCACTTACAACAACACTATAACCAACATTGCACCATGCCAACAATGGCATCACATAAGGTCAGCTCTCAGCTCCAATTCCTGGATCATATTCTGTTTTAAAAACAAAAATAATTAAAGCATCACAGTGAACACTGACATACTCAGATAATAATTGTGCAATTTCCCGGTCTAGGGCAAGGTCTTTCTGTTTCAGCTCTTCGATTTCACACCGCAGGGCTTCTTCGCTGGTTCCATTAGGCTGGAAGGACTTTGGAGATGAGATCTGTAGAACACAGAAGACACATAGCAGGAACTCAGCTCTGAGTAACATGCTACAATGCTGGAGCACTAATGAGAAAATTGTGTGTGTGTCACTGGATAAAACCGGAGAAAATAGAAAAGGAAAAAAAAATATCCCCAGGGCAAGTATGGGAGGGTCAAGTAAAATATGGATCAGTGTACATAAGGTTAGCCTGCTCCATATCATATCCTACAGCACTTTCGAGAGTTACAGTGTAAAGTGAAAATAAAAAATTAAAAATCACAGTGAGCTTTTTAGGAGAAACTCCCACGACACAGAGCAAACTGCGGTGCCGGCGCTAATCCGGGGAACCAGCACTTTCACCCTCACGGCAAAACACTCCCCCCACCGGGCCGGGCTGAGCCCCCGCGAACGTGTGAGCGGCTCCCGGGGGGGCCCGCGCAGGACTCACCGGTGCCCTGAATCCGGCCGTGCCGCTCCGCCGGCCGCCGGCCGAGACCCTGGCAAAGCAGAGGGCGCCGCGTCAGGGCGTCAGGGGCCGGTATCGCCGCCTCGGCGGGGACACGGCCCGGGAGGGAAGGGGCAGCGGGGAACCGGCTCCTACCTCCTGGGCAGGGCCCGCGGCGGCGGGTGGCGGGGCGGGCTGCGGCCCGCGCTCGGCGGGACCCGCTCGGCCAGGGCTGAGGACTCCGCGCTGAGGGCTCGGGGCTCCCGCCGCACCGGCGAGCTGTATTCCCCCCACACAGAGCACGCCGGGAGTTGTAGTCGTGACGCCGAGGGGCACGCCAGGAGTTGTAGTCCTGCTGCCGAGGGGCATGGCGGGAGTTGTAGTTCCCTGCCGGGCCTGACTGTGGTGGAGCTCCAGGTGACATTGAGTGTGGCAGGACGCAATTGTCCCCCAATGGCCGCAGCCGAGTTAGTTACATTTGGTGCTTCAGAGACACCTCAGCACCGCGGCTCAGCTGGGACGGAGGCTCAGGGCGTCTCAGGGTCGCTCACACGGAATCACTGAATCAATCTTGTTCGAAAAGACCTCTGGTTTGAAAAATCACCGAGTCCAACCTGCGATCGAACACCACCATGCTAAACAGACCACGGCACTGGGTGCCGCGTCCAGTCTTTATCCTTAAGCACCTCCGCAATGTTGTCTTTGCAAGGTGAGCACTGCCCACGCCCCCGCTTATCCCCGTGTCCCACCGGGCCACCGCAGCTCCCTCCGGGCCCCCGAGTCCCGCACAGAAGCTCGGACAGCGCTGGAGCCCCGTCCCACCGCGCTCGGGCCCGGCTGGCGCAGGGAGCCGCGTCCCCGTGAGCGCCGTGCCTCAGAGCCGGGGCTGCCCGAGCCTCAGGTAGTGCCGTGCTTGGAAGGTCAAATGATTTGGGATCACACACAGCGACCCCGCGGCCTGCGCTGCCCGCGGGATCAGCGCTCAGACACCACAGGGCAGAACGCGATGCAGGTGTGCGGGACGCGCCCCGCGAAGGCGAGGGAAGCCGGGCTGACCGCTCCCGGCACTTGCTCTGGGCTTTCGGGTCACTACAGCAGCCGGACACCGCCGGCTGTCACACGGAGACCGCGGTGTCCCAGCGGGCCCGGGCTGTCCCGCCGTGTCACCCCGCGGTGTCCCGGGGCGGAGCGGGGCCGG
>WAAG01084069.1:28363-61758 GCA_013390105.1 Tichodroma muraria | reverse complement strand
CCTGAGTGGCTGCGGTGCTGCGAGGATTGCCCGGGTTGGTGTGCCGGTGTCGTGTCTCCCCTTCTTCGTCGTCCACCCCCCTCCCTTTTATTCCCTGTTTTTTCCCCGTATGTTTTCCCTCGGGGCGGCCCAGCTGCCTGCGTCCCGGCGGGATGCGCTTCTGTGTCAAAGTCACAGGAACGGGAAAGTGTCCTGGAGCAGTTCAGGCTTCCATTTTGAAATCCTACCAATAATGGGATCCTCCTTCGTCCTTCTCCGGCGAGCTGTATTCCGCCGTGCCCTGCCCGGGGTGTGCGGGCCGGGGGTGCCGTTATTTGCATAAACAACAGCCGGGACCAGCCGTTCTTGGGGCTCGGGCGTGCAGGAATTGCACAGAAATGCCGGCAGACCTGGCGGGATTCGAGTTACACCTTATCAGAGCGGCACTTCCTGGGCGAAATGGATGCGATTAAAAATCATTTGTAGATTGTTTCTCCCCTTAGTTCGCAGTTGTTGTAGTGTCTCCTGTGGGGATTGCAACTGTCCTTCATAAAATCTTTCATGGAGTGGAAGATTTTACTATCAGGCTGTGCTTTTTCACTTTGCACGCCCTTTATTAATTTTGCCTTATTGTTCTTAACTTACAAGCCTGAAAATCCCCCAAACCAGTGTTTTCAATCTCCTCTTCGTTGCACTATGGAGTATCAAATAATTTCCCAGGAACAGCATTGGCTGTAAACAAAAGTTGAATGTTTACAACACTTGTCATAAACCCATCACTTTGGTTTTACTTGAGCCTTCTCTGGGCTTATTTTCATTCATGTTTTCCCCCCAAATGAATGAATTCATGAAAGAGTATTTCTCTTGTCCTTATACTTGATCTGTATTTTTACCAGTGAAGTTAGGTTTTGAGGTTTTTCTGGGTCGTAGAAGGCATATTCTGTTTGGACTCCAGATGTTCTTCTGTTCACAGCTGAAGGAATATCAGCAGAAGAACAGCCCTGGAGCAACTGCAGGAACTAAGAAAAAACGCAAAACTAAAGAAGGCAGCAGACCTGCGACTCCCACCACTGATGACCAGCAGCCTCCAGAGAATGTGAGTGTCTCATTCTTTCTCTCAAATCATTTGCCACCTCCCTCTTCTTCGGTTTTCTGGCCCATCTGACCGGAGCTGGAAGTGGTGGTGCTGGTGTAAGAGCTGAGTGGTGTAGGTGCTGTATGAAGTGTTCTGCAGTAGTTGGCAGCTGCCTGTTCTGGAAGGTGCAGCTGGCATTGGAGTCTGTCCGATGGTGCCCTGGGTGTGCCCAGAGCTGCTGGGCTGAGGCGTGTGGTCCTCACGAGCTGGATGAGGCTGGTTCCTTGGCTGCCTTGGACTGACATTTTCTCTCTGTCCTTCTCTGAGCTGTTTCTTTCCCCTTTTCTTTCGCCTCCTGTAGATTCAGAACATTCTGAAGGTGCTGGTGTCAGACCTTAACCGCTCCAATGGGGTAGCCATACCCTCATTGGACAAGAGGAAGGTGAGGCAGTGCTTGTGTCCCTCGCAGTGACTCGCTCTCCCTCCTGCATGCTTTGGGTTCTGTTCACACCGAGCTCCATCTCTGGGATGGAGCCTTGTCCTCACACATCCATTGTCAGTTGCTTCAGTTTTCTTGCTGTTTTTATTAACATGGAGCTCTTTGTTACCATTGCTTGTTAAGTGCTTGTTTCCTTCTGGTTTATGTCAAAGTTAACACCTTAAAAAGTGAGTCTTGTTAAAAAGTCTTTCTTTAGATAGCTGAGCTTGGGGGAAAACAGGAATTTGGGGTGAGGAAAACTCATTTAACAGCTGAGGAAAACTGCACTAGGAAGACTGTAGTGTTTCCTTATTCTGTATTTCTCCTTCTCTGTCATTGCTCTGTTTCCTGGAGCTTGGTTTCTGAAAGGCATGTTTCTACTCATCTCCAGGCAAACAGCTGCACTGGCTGGTTATTCCAGCCACCCCTTTTATGACAGGCGATGAAGCTGGCACAGGTGATGTACAGTCTGGCAAGTACTGGGGGTGTAAATATGCTTAGGCAGGAAGTCAGATACTTCAAAGCCAGGCATGTACAGGCTTTAGCATCTTCACATTGCCAAGATCCCGAAGAGGAAAGGGCAGGAAGTATGCCAAGAAGCAAGAGAAGGGTGTTCAGGAGCATACATGAGCAAACAGTCTTTTAAAAATATTTATTTTCAGCCAGCCAGTTTATTTAAAATAACGGCCAAACTGTAACAGGAACTCAGAGAAGTCAAATTTTGTAGCACAGAATGTTCTTCCAGTTTTGTTGTATCAAAGCTCTGCTTTTCATTTTCATCTGCATTGTTTGGTAGCTTCTCTCCCTACTATTGTTTCAATGTAGTTGTCATAAAGTAGCTCATTGTTATATTTACTGCATATCCATGGGTCTCCAGCAATAGTAGTATATAGTAATATATAAAACAGTATAGTAATAATATAGTAATCACATGGGGTACCTGATAGATGAAGTGAAAACTGCAAGGTGGAATGGAATTCTCTCTGAATTGCCTTTGGATCCTTTTTTCCTTTTTTTTCTTTTGTGTGATAGTACGTCTGACACACAGAGTTCCACTAGTTGGACTGTGCTGTGTAGGTTCTGTACCAGCAGAACTTGAGTGATGTGAAGACACTGCCATGGGGTGCTGGGTGTGCCTCAGAAAACTTGTGTTGTGACTGAAGTGTCACTGTTCTCCTGGGGACTGTTTTCAGTTAATACTCGTCAGCTCAGAGTAAGTTAAATATTGGGGGAAAAAGACTTGTTTCCCATTGGAGGGTGAGATGAAGATAGGTGGTCCAGTGCTGTTGCTGAGGTGACACTTAGCCTTGCAGTGAAGGCCTACCTGTGTCTACAGCTTCAGTCGTGTTCTGCAAAGCGAGAATTTATTGCTCTATTCATTCTTGTTTCCCTTTTTTTTTCCTCTTTTCCTCAGAGATACAGTTTGATCTGATTGGCTGTTACAGAATTTTTGGATTGTTGTGGCTAGGGTTTTAGGAATTTTTTGAAAACTAATCTTTTAACTGCAATATGTAATGAAGGAACAATTTCTCATTCCAGTTGCTGTCTTGTAAAAATCCTGAGTCAGGAAAATATTGTTTAGAAACTTGACGCTAATAGGGCAGAAAAGCTGATCACTGGCAGCTGAGCTGCTGCTGCCATTGGTGTCTCATGTGAGGCAGAGCTCTCCCTTCTCTCTCACTTCAGCTTTCTTGGCTCTGAAACAGAGAAAAACCAGCAAAGTAGAAGCCTTTGTGTGAAAACAAATGGATCCTACTACATGCTAAGCTGAGCAGAATTACTGACTTTTTGTTCCACATTATTGGAATGTCACAGTGCAAAATTTCCGTATAAGTGTTTTGCTTCTAATGCTTTCTGTTTCCAACAAATTTGATCGTTCAAATAGTTTTGGAGATTTTGACAGTTAATTACAAAACTGCTCCTTGTGAAGCAAGAAGGAAGGAGTTCTTGTGATTAAGGAACGTTACTGGTTTCTGCATCTTGGAAGTATTAGGCAGAAAGAATGTTCTGATCAGAAGAAGTGATCATTTTGAGATGCACTGGGGAATTAATTCCTTCTGTCCCTCTGATGTTTATATTGATGAGTATGTGATTGATAAAGGGGAAGTAACATTTAGGTGGAAGAAGTGAGGGAGTTCCTGACCTTCCTAATAAACACCTAACACATATTGCTCCTTCAGAGCATCAGTACGTGTCCTACTAAAAAGAAATTCAGAAAATTCTTGTTTTCCCTTTGTAGTCTTCCAGCTTACTGCCTTCATTAAATCTGTCTCCACTGCTGCTGTTTTAACCTTGCTGCTGGATTAGTGAGTGAAGTGCTGAGCAGGGAAACAGGGAATGCCAAGAGAGAGAGATTTCTTGGTTCCTATGAAGTGCCAAGAAGGAAGTAACTGAAGTAGGAGGGAACTCTTCCAGGTGGAATTGGCGAGAGCAGCAGTATATTGGTGGGGCTGAATGCTGAAAGATTATCTCATTTGTTTTGTTGTGTTTTTAAGTGATGACTTACCAGAGCTGGATGATGAAATCAATCAAACTGCTATAAAATACAAGAGCACTGCTGGACCTTTATGACTGTAGTTCTGTGCAAGGAGATGAAATGGTCCAGTGCAGTGTGGCTTCATAGAGAGGGCTGCAGATGCCATCCATTAACTCCCACAGAGGCTGGATGGGAACTTGCTGTCCAGAAATAGGTTTTTGCCGCTTCTCTTTTCTATTTAGATTCTTCTGGTCATGGGATCCATGGCTGCAGCAGGGCCACAGGCACCTGCTCCCAACCACCCTCCCTCTAGCCTGTTCATAAATGTCCTGTTTCTAAACTGGTGGGTCACGGCATGCCATAAATTTCACCGAGTTTTAGACAGAGCACTTGAGTGTGACTAACCCAGTTTTCAAGTAGTCACTCCCCTGTTCTTTCCCATCTTCATTTGCATACAGTGATCTGTGTTTTCCCCAGGAACACCTCGAAGGTGGTGCTTTTCAAAGCGCAGTGACATTTGGCTTTGCCTTCACTTGATTTTTGGTGAAACTTTTGCAGTGAATCTCATGTGTGAACTTAGAGTTTGGGTGATGTTATTGCCCTGTGTTGAAAAAGGGAGTTGGATCGTGGGACACTGGTTCTTTATGAAAGGACATATCTGGGACAGTGTTTGTCTGTGATGATGCAGCCACCTCTTTGCTCTGGGGAGAACACAGTTTCCCTTCCACATGTTTCTTAATGACTGTTCACATCTGTCTGGTTTTCACAGGCAGGCCACAAGGTGTTTTTGGTGTGTGTGTTTGTTCATTTTGCATGAAGGCTGTAATCCTGTGCTGTGTTTTGTGACAGGCATACTTTGACAGTGATGTTGCCACTCGTAGTGCTGAACAGCTTGCTCCCGATGTCCCTGTGCTATCTAACAGCAACAGCCTCCCTAGTTGTGGTTCTGTTCTGCCTGCTCCTGAGAGCATGCAGCTGACACAGGTTTGTGACTTATCAATACTGCCATTGAACCATTGAATATTGGTTAGTGATTAGTGTGGAGAAAGATGACCTTCATAAATATGATGTGACTAGTTCAGGTTTTCTCCTATTAAAAATACTACATTTTCCACTCTCCATGCAGTCTGTGAGAGCAGAGGGAGCACTAGCATGCATGTGTCCCTGTGGCTTCTGAAGCTGTTCTCCTTGCCCTTCTCTCCTATTTCATTAGCAGAAACTACCCTTAATAAGACAGGTCTCCAGTCCGGTCTGTATTTCCTTTTACTAATTAAAGATTCAATTGTAGGTTTTTTTTGCAGCAAAGTGTTGATTACCCTGATAAATAAGAACAGCAGACATAAAGCCTGATACACTTGAATTTCTCTGTTCCAGGAAACCCAGACTCACACCACTCAGAAATGATGTGTAAGCCAGGGATGAGTTGGTGGTTTTTAAGTTCATCTTCCTTTGGGAAGCAGTAATTACAGGAGCTGTGGAACTTGAGCCCAGGTGTAATCAAGTCTTAGTGACACATTCATAAGTGTGATTCCCATCTTTTACAGGCTTGTAAGTTCTTATGTTTTAATCCACAGATTCATGAAGCTGAGGATCATAAAAATGCTTTGGATGAGAACAGGTGAGTGTCTGTGTTGGCTTTGCAACAGGATCCCAACAAATTAAGTTTTTATTCCTGCCCCAATGCTGTGCTGATTTGGGCAGCTCCCTGGGAGAAGTTTTCATTGCCAGGTCTTTGTTCCCAGGTCTTTCTCGTCAACAGAGGGTCTCCGTCAGTTGTCTGAACAACTCAATGGCCTGGTTTCCCAGGTATTCCTTTTCATCCATTTGTCCCATTAACTCTCTTGGTGTTCGATGTGGAACTTTAAGCAGACAGCTCAAGGAAACACTCTTCAATCTCAGAGACGTCTGCAGCCATCCTACTAACCAATGTGATACTTAAACATTGAGGAGCAAAAACTCCTGGTTTAGGAATGTAAGATTTCAGCAGTAGGAAGAAAAGGAGAGTGGGATGAATGAATTGTATGTATTCATGGAAAGATGTACTCTTGATTTACTGAAAAGAATATGAAGTCAGTCTGAATAATTCACATCAGCTTGTCGCAGGGGCAGCCGGTGTCTATCCTGAGCCAGAAAAGTGTTTTCTGTGCCTGTGTGTGGTGGTTTGAAGTGACAGGTGCTATAAGGAATGTTACTGTTATAATGGGATCTTACCTAATAGTGATTTGCCTTGGGGACTAAAACTGACTTACTTGATTTACTTCTAGTCAACATCGTATGTGAATGGAGAAAGTGCTGTTTCTTCTACAAATATTAAGGAAATGGAAGTAAGTTGTTCTCAGTCTGTCATGTTTTTTATTTTTCTTCTTATTTGCTGCTGTTGATCACTTGTTTGGATTCTTTGCTTACAGCAGTGTTAGTGAGGCCTAAGTGAACGCACAGGTCACATACATCACTGTGTAGTATCACCTGGGGATGTAATTGGGTAGTTGTGACCACAACAGTCAGAGGCAGTTATTGGAGATGTTCCCAGTTTGGGGACTGGGGATAATCTGGCTTCCATGCAACTGCAAGTTCTTATTTCTGATTCACTTTTATGTCAAAATGAGGCCTCAGCAGAAATGGATAAAATAGGTTGACATCCCAGCTGCTTTTGTTCAAGCCACAGATTTTGTTTTGTTTGGAGAATCTGATTATATCAAACTGTGATAATGATTTATTTTTCTGTCCTTTTTAATTATTGCTTTTTTCCTTCCCTCCTCCTCTTCTGCTCCTTCCTTTTTCTCCTATATGCATGTGCCCGTCAGACACGTTACCAGGAGCTGGCAGTAGCCCTGGATTCCAGCAATCTAACTAACAAACAGCTCGTTACAAAGATAGAGGAATTGGTAAGAAACAATCCAACCCAACCAGTTTGACATTGTCTTTGCTGCTCCTCCACGCTCTCTGGGTGTCTGCAAGGTTACGGGTTCCCTCATAGTGCCACAAGGAAGGCTGCTTACACAGCACTTTGTATGGAACAAAGTGGGCTGGATGGAAAACCTGTGAGAGAATCAAAGCCTAAGGCCTCTTTTGAGTGTGGTGGCTCATCTGAGGAAGCAGAAACAGAGTTTTGTCGTTTCCATTTAAGTGTGCTTTGTTGATCTCCTCACACTGTCCCTGGATGATAAACATCCTGCTAAAACAGCTATTTCTGGTCCTGGTCAGAATCCTTGAAATACAGAATTCTGGTGCTGGCAGCAGCGTGAAAACCTGTTTCTGCAGGTGGTGATGCTGTTCTAAATATATCAGCAGAGTAGGAGCAATAGGTCCAAGAGAGCCTGGGGCTGTTTTCTGATCATATCCTCAGCTTCTCTTGGTACAGTGAATGAACTGCTTTGTCCTGTGGCCTGCATGGATTCCTGCTGCTGCTTTTCAGCCCTCAGCCTTAACACTGCAAGAAATGCAGCTAAGTGGATCTGTTCCAGGCTGAAAAGAGCCTTTCTTGTGTGAAATTCTTTCCCCCATTTTGTTCCTCTCTAAAACTACACTTTTCCCAAAGTTCAGCATTTCCCAGTGTACCCCATGACCCCTCTTTTTTTTTCATTTTTGGTTATTTTTGTTCTGTTCTTTTTCTTTTTGTGCTTTAGTTGGGCTGCAGAGGTAGAGTGCATTTGCCATCCAGGGTTCTCATTGTTTGCCAGCTTTTCTGTTTGTCTGGAACTCTGTAGGGCCTTTGCTGCATTTGTGCTCTTGCCTTTGCTTTTCCTGGTTATGTTGTGCGCTGGCATTGCTAAAATCAAAACCTCATCATCTCTCCATCTGCAGTCGTGTTTCAAAATGCACTTGGCCAATATTCATCATTTGGGAAAAGGAAAAAATGCAAATCACGTGGTTACTTAAGAGGCATCTGTGAGAAAACTGCCAGGGAGACAAGAGCAGCAAAGAGCAAACAGGGTTTGGTGGCAGCCTGGGCAGCCTTTGTCCCCTTCACACCTACAGATGCAATTTTTGCAGTCACAGATCTCCAGTACTTCACCCATAAGACTGAAATTAGCTGGGACAGAATTATCCCTTTCCTTGCATCTGGCTTCAGCTCTCTCATACCACCTTGGTGGGAGCCTGCCAACGTACGTGCAGCTCTGCATGACTTGGCCAGTTGTTAACTGGGATAGAGGTCTAAGGAATCACTTAAAGGGAAGGACTTTTGCTTTGGGATTTAGGTATTTACCTTTTATTGAAAGCATTTTTGCTGATTTTCCTAACACACCAGTTTAACTATGATTAATTCCATAGATGTGGGATATTGCAAGTTTAAACTTGCAGTTAGTTGAAAGGAGTTGCTGGATGCTCAGATAGGAACATAGAGGGGTTTCAGCCGAGGTATTGGAGGAGAACTGTGATAATGTACTGGACAATGAAAAACATATCACATGTACTTCTGAAGGAAGCCCCAAATCTCTTAATAGCTAAGATGAACTTCCTAGTCCTGTACAGAAATGGAAATTCTCCTTGCATTAACTGGGCATATATCCTACTTAATCAAAGTGAAAACATGCTTCAGCAGCATGAGAATATTTTCTCTTAATATTGGTGCATCAATTTTCTTCCATAGAAACAGCAGAACCAAGAAGCAGTGAATCAGCTGGAGAAGGTAAAGTGTGTCCTATTTTTGAATAGATGCAGAAATAGGTATCTGTTTCTCTGAGGAGTACAAAACACAGTGGATTGTGGCACAAGTGTGCATGATCTTGTCTTGTGGTAGATTCAGTTTTATTTGTAGCGTAAGGTTTAATATTTTGACTTCACAAGTTGGGCCTGACAGGCAGCTTTCTTATTTTGACCAAAGCTAATATTTAAATACTCAATTTGGAGGAATGCAGTGGGGGCAGGAGGTTACAGTTTAGGTCCTTGCCAGGAGCTTCCATTCCAACACTGCCACGTGTGTGCTGCAGTGACTGCACTGTGCTGTCGCTGCTGGTCTGGGATGGAAAAATGATTAAGTAGTTCAAATAATGGAAGATGAAGCCTGTCTTTAAAAATACTGGCTTCATTTAGATGCTAGAAACAGTACCAATTAATTTCTGCTTTTTTAGTTCGACGTAAAACAAGGGTTAACTATCTGCACATTTGTGTTGACCAAGCAGTATTTGTCTCTACAGGAAAAGAAGGAGTTTGAACAGAAATTTTCTAAAGAGCAAGCAGCACTGAGGGAACAGTTACAGGTAAGGCAGAGCCTCCCTTACAGTAATATCACCTGACTTCTGCTGTTTTGTGTATTATTGAGCACTCATAGTCCTTATCCTGGAAGGCAGAAATCCAATCCTTTAGCAAAACTGCGAGTGTCAGCCAGACTGTACTTAACTGCAAGAGCTCTTCACTGAATTGTCCTTTTGTGACAACAGTGATGTTGCAGTGGCAAGCAAAGAAGTTTTGTGCTGAGCTGATTTTCCTTTCCCAAAGGTTCATATCCAGACTATTGGAATTCTTGTTTCTGAGAAGTCTGAGTTGCAGACAGCCCTTGGCCACACTCAGCAAGCTGCACGGCAGAAATCAGGTACGTGACTGTCTGTGCAGCTCAGGCTGGTGGTTGAACTGTGGATGTCAAGTCACAAGCACGACAGTTGCTGGCAGCCAGCTCACAGCACTCCCTGACCCCTCCGTGATCAGCCTCTGGCACTGGCACTGCTGCTGTCATCCTAGCTGTCCCCAAATGGGAGCATGTTGGTCTCATGGCAGTTGAGGTTTTTCTGTGCATCACTAAAGCCTTGTCAGCTCTGTTGGGCCTGATGACTACCCTAGACCTTTCCTTTCTAATTCTTTTAAAACTCGGTTTCCCTTTTCCGCCCTGCCTCCCACACAGCTGTCATGTTAATCTAGGTCTTAACTGAGCCTTTTATTCTGAACTACACTTGAGCAATTTATTCTAATAGAAAAAAAACCAAGCAAACAACATACTGTCTATTGTTGTGCAAAGGAAGTTTCATCATCTCCCTCTAAAAGTGAGGCAGGTAGTTAGAGCTGTGCTCCCAGGGCTGTTAGTGAATCACCTGTAGAGCCTGAAGTGGAGCCAGCTCTGCTGATCTACAAAGCTCTCTGCTGCCTGAAGAGCTTGTTGACAAAATAGAAAGTGCTGTTCAGCCAGTTCCAAGATGACTTTTGTGGTCCAGCCTCAACTGACTGTGCTCTGACTTGTCCAGGAGAAGCTGAAAGCCTTGCTGCCCGTTTGCACTCGTCTCGTCAGCGAGTCTCGGAGCTGGAGCGCACTTTGTCCTCCATCTCCATGCAGCAAAAGCAGTCAGAGAAGGTAAGAGTCACCTCTGGTTATGCTTAACCAGCACCTCTGCCTTTGGCTGTTTGCTCATTACTACACTGTTGCAAAGTCTGCAGTCCCTGCTTGGAGAAGAGGCAGAAATTAACCTTGTTAATTGTTAATTAGCATTTTAAAGCCCTGTATGCCCCATGATCAAAGCAAACTTCACTCAAGTTTCTGTGACTAATCATATGGTCCAGTTGGTGTCTTCAGATCTGGCACCTCACTTCATTAGTTTGGCAGCTCCACACAAGAGAGTCACCTTGTCCCAGAAATCTCCCATCAAACACACACTTCAGTATCATCTTTAATCCAGAAGTCTGCAGAAATACTTGCAGCATCACATTTGAAAAGACTGAGCAGACTTATTCCTGGAAAATTCAGGAGGTTCTAAGCAAACCTATCCTGAGGTTTTTGCCGAAGTTACGATCTTTTCTGTTTTAGCTGATCTTTTAAAGGTGAAATGAAGTATTTTTTTTAATACCTTATTTGTTTGGCTGAAGTTTATAGATCAATAATCAATAATCAATTATTTCCTTTTTCTCCAGCATAATAAAGAGTTAGTGAAGGAGCGAGACAACCTGAAACTGGAACTGTACAAACGAAGGTAAGTCCCTTCTGCTCATTACTGCAGAAGAGCCCCAAAACAGCAAGTGGCAAAGACCACAGGTGGTGACTTGGGAAGCTGGATATTCAATTTAAAAAAAAAAAAAAAAAAAGTCACTAGATGTGATGTTCCTGTGATTCTAGCTGCCAGGAAGAACTGGTTTGTACATTTATGACCTGGACATCAGCAGACCCAGAGCCACTTTAATTTTTTGTTTGTTTTAGCAAAAGTAGTGAGGAAATAAAACAGCAGAATTCAGAGCTGTCAGAGAAAGTTCACTCCCTCGTGTCCCAGAACTCAGCTATGAAGTTGGATGTGGAAGATTTGCAGAAGAAATTGGAAATGGCTGAACTGATGATTCAACAGGTGAGGGCAGAGGACACTGATGACACTGCCACATTTCCTTCTGAGAGAGGGGGCAAAACTTAATTCTTGGCTTTAAAGGAAGGCATGAAATCTCATCAAGACATCCTCCTAGGAAAAAACTTTCAGCAAGGCCTCAGAAAGTTTGTATTCCCTAAGGTGTTGGAGCTGTAAATTGAAAAGCATACATTGATTGAAAAGCAATGTGACATTAGTCTGCTAAAACTCTTGTGCAGTGAGAGAGGGTGAAATGTGGAAATACAGTGACTTTTCTGATTTTATCTGTTCAGGATTTCGGTTATTTAGTTGTGCAGTCTCACTGAGTAACCAGCTGAGTAGGGGTAGTGTTTGTACCCAGCAGTGGAAGGTGGTGAATTGGACAGTGGCAGCTTGAAGTCAGCTGGGGAAAGAATGCATGGAGCCAGCTGTTAGCAGGTCAAAGAGCAAGCCTGGTGTAACCTTGAGCCTGGGAGGGAAGAAAATGCTCTTTTTTTAATTCCTAGACTGTGTCTTAAGTTACCCTTGAAATTAAGCCAACTGCTGCTCTTCTGGGAAAAGTGCTGTGCCTCAGCTGGACCAGCCTTGCTGCTCAGTCCACTGACATGCTCCAGACACTGGCTTTGAATTCCTGACATGTCTGACAGCCTCTAAGGTCATAGGCTTTTATACCATCTGATATGGCTGTATAAGGCAGACTCTGGAAATGCACAAAATTCTGAGCCAAAGTTTGATTGAATCCTATTTTCTTAATTAAAAAGTAAACATAAAATTGGTAGGGAGGAGCTGCCCAGTTGAGCCTGTTTTACAGGACTAGTCTCAGCATTTTGTTTTTAATCCCCCTATGTTTTTCACACTGAATTTCACTATGAGTTGGAGCACTTTAAAGAACTATAAAAGGTTACAACATAGATCATGTGGCAGGTTACTCTCAGAGGAAGGGCTGTGCAGGAATTGAGTATTAACATTTTGCCGTAACTTTCTGATTTTTTTTAACAGTTCTCAAGCCAGGGAGGGAGTCTGGATGCAAACCAGCAGCTGCACATGGCTCTGGAGGAGAAGGCAAGCCTGGAAACCCAGGTAGCTCAGGTAAGAGGTTGTATGAAATATCCAAATCTTGGTATCTGTAAGGGAACTTGTGGGGCAGAAAAATGTAGTCTGAGCTTTGCACTAACACTGGTTTCTTCAAGTTTTATCCCTTAAACCAAGTTTATTTAGCCAATATGTTTGATTTTGTTTTGAACAGCTCTCAGAGTCACTTCACCAGCTGCAGGCAGAAAGAGATCAGTATGTGGAGAAACTGAGGGAGGAGGGGAGCGTTTGGCAGCAGCGGGTGCAGCAGCTCTCTGAGCAGGTAACCCTGGGGGCAGCATCCCAGCTCTGGACAAACACAGGCAGCAGGAATTGCCCCATGGACATTGTAATTTTCATTTGTGTGGCCTTGCAGGTCCACACAATGGCAGAGGAGAAGGAGAAACACATGGCCAAAATTCAGGAGCTGGAAGACAATGTTACAGAGCTGTTGAGCACATCAGGTAGGGCTTCCAAAGTGGGGCTTCCCACTGCAGAGTGGAGCTGGATAACTCTGTCCTGCTGTGCAGATGCTTCTGCACAGGAGGTGCAAGTAGGTCTGATGCTGGGAAGGCAGATGGACACCAGGTGACCCTAAGAACCCTTTTCTCCTGGGAAACAGCAAGTGAACTCCTGCAGTGAATAACCATATTGCATAACCATAATGCATAATGCAGCATAACCATAACCAGCAGCCTGGTTATGTCTGTAGTATTGGCCTGACTGTACTGTCAGCCTCTCTAGGCCAGGAGTTTGTGAAGGCAGGATGCTCCTGCTAGAGCTGTGAGGGAGTCAGCAGCAGACAGCAGGATGCTATGCTTGGGTTTGGGGTAGGTTTGCTCTTTGTTCCACTCAGTGCTGTGCAGTATCCAATCCAATGAGGGTTGGATACTGCAGCTGGTGATCCCTTCTGGGTCACAAAGTCGCTGGGGGTGTGCTTTGTGCATCCAGCACGGATGTGTCTCACCCAGCCATTTTCCCAGTGACTGAGCCCCTTCTGATTGCATTTCCTCAGCAGTGAAGCCCATGGATATCGAGCCTCCCTCACCGCCGGGGCCCACGGCGGCCGAGCTCAGCCTGCAGGAGGAGATCCAGCGGCTGCAGCAGGAGAAGGAGGAGCTGCACGGGCAGTACCAGGCCCAGGTCCGTGACAACGAGCAGCTGAGCCACCTCAACCGGGAGCAGGAGGAGCGGCTGCTGGAGCTGGAAAAGACTGTGCAGCGCTACAGCGAGGAGGCTGTGGACAGGCAGCAGATCCTGGAGGATATGCAGAGTGACAAGGCCACAATCAGTAGGGCACTGAGCCAGAACCGGGATCTGAAGGAGCAGCTGGCTGAGCTGCAGAATGGGTTTGTCAAACTGGTAGGTCTCTTCCATGTATCTTTTTCCACTGCTTCCCTCACTGGTGCAATCCTTTTGTAGTGCAGATGTGAAAAACTGGCAGCAGCATTAACCCTCTCTTATCCTCTGAGACTGTGGCTGCTCCATCTTTTGATACCTGGTAGTGCCATACCAGGAGGTTCCCTCCAGTTCCTTACTCCCTCAGGTGCTCTAGCAGATGAACCAGTATCTTTGTCCAGAACTGTTTCCTTTTCCTTCTCATCCCCTGGCAAGTCAGGCTGTTTCTGTCCCTGGTATTCCTCCTGCCCTTTTACCTGAAGATACCCATTTGAAGAAATTCTCAACAGTATTCTCTCCTGCTGCTGTCATTCTTACCCATCCTGGAGCTGAATCCTTACTCTTGCTTTGCTTCTTTCAATGTTAACACCTTCCCCTCTGGGGCCCCGGCAGACTGACACATGGTCTAGCTGTTGATTTTTTTTTTTCTTTAGTCCTTTTTGAACTCCTTGTTTTTGAATGTCTGTGGCTCTCTTTGGGATATTCATACCACCCATCTGCTTTGGAGCTGACAGGCTGCATGATGTGCCAGGCCTCTTCTTGGCACTGTCCCAGCACTGATTCCCCTGGCACTTCCCTTGCTCTTCTCCCATCTTCTGAACCTTTCTGTAAGTTATTTACTGTCCTAAACAGTTAATTTATGGCCCTCAGTTACAGTCCAGAAAAACACAAGGGATGGCACCCTGTTGTACTGGGAACTAACATAGTTTGAGAACCTGTTTCATGGTGGTTGGGGCAGTTTCCTTACACAGTCATGTTTGTCTTGCAGACAAATGAAAACATGGAGGTTACAAGTGCCCTACAGTCAGAGCAACACGTAAAGAAGGAGCTGGCCAAGAAGCTTGGGCAGCTGCAGGAGAACCTGGCGGAGCTCAAAGAGATGGTGAGCACCAGCAGTGGGATGGCAGGGCTGGATTGTGCACATTGCTGGCAACTTCCCAGACACTGATGGAAGAATGGAAACGGGTATTGTAAAGATCCAGCTGGGAGCCTTCCCCTATCATCTGCTGCCTGATGTGGGGGACCAGCATGTGGGGGCAGATGGTGGCTGCCTGCCTGCCTGGTGGCTTTGGGGCAATGTTGACAGTTTGGATCATGTCACACGGATCAGCTTTTCAGGCAGAAAAGGTTTGATGTGGTGGTTTGATCTTGTTCTCTCAGCTGGAGCTGAAGACACAGGAGGCGCGTGGCCTGCAGGAGCAGCGGGACCAGTGCTACAGCCACCTGCAGCAGTACACCCTGGCCTTCCAGCAGCTCGCTGCCGAGAAGGACGAACTGCACAAGCAATTCCTGCTTCAGACACAGCTCATGGATCGCCTGCAGCACGAGGAGGTCCAGGGAAAGGTGACAGTTGAAATGCACCTGAAAGAGTTGCAGCAGACGAAGGTAACAGTAAAAAGGGATAAGTGGTAAGATGGGAGGCAATCAGTAATTGAGAGATTAGGCCAGTCCTTTCCACCCTGGGCTGTTCTGTGATGCCATGATTACACCCTGTGCCCTGCCAGACGAGTGGTACTTGTCTGGAGCTAAAGTACTGCTTGTGTGTTTGTGTGTGTGGTACTACTGTCTGAAGACAGAGTGACTGTTTGCAGTCTGCCTTGTGCAGGTTTCTGTGATCCTCTGCTTCTCTCTTGCAGGAAAGTCTAGAAGCTGTAGCTAAGGAAAACAAAGAGCTGCAGGCCCAGATCAGTCAGCTGGCAGCAGAAATGGATGGCAGGATTTTGCACCAGCTGGAGGGTGAGTGGCTGCATCAGGGAGGAGGCAGAGCTGGGTTCTCTGCAGCACTGCCTCCTTGTTCACCTTCCTCCTTTTACAGAAGGCGATGAAGCAATGACAGAAGAAATCCAAAAACCTTCTCTTGTGATCCCAGAGAAGTTTGAAAGCCATGAAGAAATGGTGAGTCTTAATAGGTAGAAAAGCCTTTGGTTTTAGTTCTAAACAAATCTCTAGAGAAGGAAAGCGGTTAAACTGCAGAAAGGTTTATCAGCTGTTGTCCTACCAGCTGAGTGCAGTCATGAGGGAAATGCAACACTCCTCATGCGTAGCAGCAAAGCCAAGACTTCTGCAGCATCCTTGCAAAACAGGCTGGAAATCTGGCAGTGGTTTCCTTATGATGGCAACTCAGCTGGCAGAGCAGCTCTTTAATGGGGCTTTGATGATGATGTTCTCTTTAGTTTGGAAGGCAGTTTGGAAATGGTGTCAAATATCTACCAGATTTATCTGCAAGTACAGTCATAATACTGCAGTCAAACAGCTCTCAAGGGACACAGTTTTTAACCTGCACTAATTGGGAATGAGAAGAGGCAGTAGCTGCTCCCTGGCTTAGTTCCAGGGCAGTCACACACAGTTCTTTGGTTTCACACCCATAAATAAAATGGGGTAAACTGTTACTCTGTCCTGAGATGCACTGTAGATCCTGCTGAACACAGGGGAAGCACTAATATCCACACTCTGAAATTCTTCTTAGGTCACTTTCGTGACCTCTGCCATGTCCCAAGTGGAGCAGGAGCGAGAAGATCTGAGGAAGCAGCTGGCTGCTCAGAAGCAGCAGTGCAGAACCCTCCTGCAGCAAATCACAGCTCTTAGGCAGGAGCAGCAACATCACGTCACGCTGGATGGAGGTAAATTATCAGCACAGTTCGGGGACAGTGTGACCATGAGGTGCTGGGCCAGCTGGCCATGGCTGCTCTGAGACAGACCTTTGGGTCTGTGAGTGCATCCTGCCCCAGGAGAAACTGTAAATGGCACACATCCTTCCAGGCTCCATTATGGATACTGTTCCAGTGGAGGTTCATGAGGCTTTGAAAACTGCCATGGACAAGCTACAGGTAAGCAAAGCATCTCATGTTGTTTCAGCCCTATTACACTGCTCAGCCAGTCTAGGATCCAGTGTCAGACAAACACGACATAAACAGATTGCAGGGGAATAAGCAGCAGATGTTCCATAAAAAGATGCTCCATCCTAAAAAGCTTGCTCACTGCTTGGTTGTAAAGGGGCAGGATTTGCTCCCCGGGCTCAGAGCAGTGTCGGGGGTGTTACCTTTAGCACGGGTGTTGTCTGTACGTGAGCAGCCCAGGTGACTGACCCCGCTTGGTGTGTGCAGTTGCGTTTCACAGAGCTGATGCGTGAGAAGGCTGATCTGAAGGAGCGTCTGGAGGAGCTGGAGCACCGCTGCATCCAGCTGTCTGGAGAGACTGACACCATTGGTATGTTTAGGCAGCACCAGCACAGGCTAGAGCTTGCTCAGTGCCTTATGTGGGGAGCAGAAGGTCCCCCAACAGCTTTTGGAGCTGGAGCCCTCAAACTAGCAAGCCCTCCATGCTCCTAGTGCTGCCTAACTGGGCTAGGTCTCCACTCTAGGGCTGGATTTCCTGGGTCCTCATGCCTTGTACCTCACTACAGGGCTTGTACCCCAGTCTTGCAGACACTTCTGAGGCTTCTCTTGTGTTCCAGGGGAGTACATTGCACTGTACCAGAGTCAAAGGGCTATCCTCAAACAGCGGCACCAGGAGAAAGAGGAGTATATCAGCAGGTTGGCTCAGGATAAGGAAGAGATGAAGGCAAGGACTCTTTTCTGTGGTACTACTCCAAGCAGGGTGGGCCTGGGGAGTGCAAACCTTTGTGTGTTCGTTTGCTAATTCTGCGACAGAAACCGCAGTGGTGTGTTTTTGTGCGTGTTTCACAGGCTTTCCTTTACTTTGGTACAGATGAAACTGCTGGAACTGCAGGACTTAGTGATGCGCCTGGTCAGGGAAAGAAATGAATGGTACAGCAAGTACGTAGCAGCTGCTCAGAACCCAGAGCTGTTGGCGAGCCAGACTGAAGGCGTGCTTCCAGCAGAGAGGCGCATTGAGCTGAACGCCACCGACGGAGCAGGTGAGCTGCAGGCAGGATGAGCTCTGTGCAGGGGGAACAGCCCCTGCTCTCAGCCTTGGGTGTGGATGGGAGGAGTTACCTGCCTGCCTTGTCTGTGCTCCTTGCAGGGTTGCGAGAGGTGAATTTGTCAGATGAAGCAGAACAAGAGGCTGTTGTTCATCAGTCTGGTTTCCCCCCTGTTGCCAGTAAAGCTGCTCAGCCAAACCAAGAGGACCCCACGGCAAAGCAAATAATGCAGCTTCTCAGAGAAATCCAGAACCCTCAGGAGAGGCTGGGCTCCCTGCTGGAAAACCCGTGCATTCCCTTCTTCTACCGTGCTGATGAGAACGATGAGGTCAAAATCATGGTAGTTTAAGTGGTGCTATATCTTACTGGCAGCAACTTTCTGTGGGCCTGAAAGGACCTGGTGGACTTGTATGTGCCCATACCTCTGCTCAGTTCCCCTGGTGAGAACAGGTTCCTACAGACATCAGTAAAGAGAGATTGTATCAGATGGAACTCAAGCATCAGACCTCATCTTCTCTTTCTCTTTTCTCTGTTACTTGGTGTGCTTGGAGTACAGGCAGACTCTTAACTCATCCTGGGAGGCAGCTGGTGCTGCCACATCACCTAGGCCAGGCCCAGACTGGAGGCAAAGGGAATCTATGACTTTTGGCAAAATGACTTAATCCCTTGTCCCAGACTCTACTGCCACAGGAGCGTCACACGGTTCTGATCCATCACTCATGCCAGTTCCTTCCAGGGCTCCCAAAGTAACTAACTGTTCTGGTAATGGACTCTTTGGACTCCAAACAGGTTGGGTTTGTTTTCATACTACGTATCCTAAACTCCCCCTTCCTGCTGCAGCCCTGCCTCTTGCACCTGTATTTCAGAACAGGCCCCCAGCAAGCAGCTCCTGGGCAGCACAGCCCTGTCTGTTCTCATCGCCAGGGGCAGGGACCGATGGGAGCCTTGAGGGGTCTTTTGGTTACTTGACAAAGCTTTATGTGATTCTTGGGAGTGGGGTGGAAATGTAACTGCACTTTGAAGGATGATGTGTTTCACTTGTATGTGTCTGAAGGTTTTATTTATTTTAAGAAATGGGAGAAATAAGTAAAAGGAAACCACTTAATAAACATGCTTCGTTTTGAATTTCTGGACTTTAGGGGTTCTAGTTCTCCATCTCTGAACTTTCTTCTACTGTTTTGGTAAGGATTGCAGGAGATGAGTGGAAACCAAGATCCCATGGCCCGTATTTAAGGTCCTGGGACTTAGAGCAGCAAGTGTGGTAGTACCTGGCCCTGCCTTGAAGCCATAGTCCTGATTCTAAGGAGAAAATAGAACATGGAAGGAGGAGAGCGCCCTGAAACTGCAGCAAAACAAACTGGGTGTGGAAGTTTATGCCACGTGAACTGCATGTGGATATCCTGCAACTGAATCTGCCTTCAGGCAAGAAGTGCCTGTTCTTAGGATGGGTGGTGTCAACAGTGGAGTTTTGAGGGAAACCACAGAGGAGGTTAAAGGGACCTGATCACTGGAGCTGTGTGATAAAACACAGGAGTTTGGGCTGTTGCCTGAAGCAGCATCAGCTGCCACCCTGTTACTTGCCGAGACACAGGATGCAAGCACAGGAACACAGATTTGTGTCTATTCAGCAGGAGAGATGGTTCATTTCTTCATGTCCAAGTTGGTGAAGCTTTACAGCAGCATAGAAGAGAGCTTTACTTCTACTGCCAAAGGCAGGTCCTTTGTGGGTTCGTTTTTTTAAATGGTTCATATCTTGATATTTCCAAATACAACTGAAAAAAGGGACACACAGCGCAATCACTGCTTTCCTGTGAGCCCCCAGGGGAAGCTGGTTTTTGAACTGCTTTCATTTAAATGGCACAAGTGGCATCAGTCTCTCCTCAGCACAAGTGACTGGGCTCCCCCAGCTCCCCAGAACATGGGGTATGTACATTCTGTATCTGTGTAAAATGGTGTATATTCCTTGAAGAGAGACTAAGCCTGTTCAGTGTTTAAAGCTGCTCAGGCTGTTCATAAATCTGTATCGTAACTAACGGGAAAGGCTGTGATTTAAGACAGAGTATTGTAAAAGGAATAAATAGGTATTGGGTGGTTACTCTAGAACTGTGAAGGAGATGAGACCAGTGAAGAAGGTCTGTGGTTGGTTGCAGAGGTGACTTAACCCTGTTACAAATTTGCTTTCTGAATAAACTTATTCAGAGGGGCACTGACTAGAGGTATTTCTTCTGCATAGACTACCTTGAAATTTGGCCAGAAAAAGAAGAATGAATTCTTTGTTGAAAGCACCTGCCCTGACAGTGATGCTGTTTTCACTGGGCTTTCATGAATATTTTCTGTACAGACTGCTGACAAGCCTGAGAAGTGGCTCTTGGCTAGCATTTCATATTCAGACCCCAGCTTCAGATTCATTTTTTATCCTGACCCCCTTCAGGAGTGATTCCCAGACCTCATGTTTACTCAGTGTCCACTTGCTGTGCTCCACGAAAAGGCAAAAATCTCTTTTAAGAAGCAATTTGTGTGTGAACTTCCACCTTCCGTATGCCCCATCTCTGAAGCACCTCCACCCAATTCCTTCTGCACAGGGATTTACCTTTCTGCACCTGACAAACTGTTTCACTCTACTGCAGTTCCTGGACACTCAGTGCTGATGCAGATCTGCTCCATCTTCCCTATCAGTGACAGCCTCTGATTGCATGTACAGCTTGTTAACTCTATGGGATGAAAAGATCAGGTTATAATCAAACACAGCTTGAAAACCACCCAGAGAAAAAGCAAGAGAAAGAGAGATGGTTTTATTCTAGTCATGGAGACCTTCATTATACAGAAATGAGAGTTTATTTCATCCAATAAACAAGAGTGACAGGTAGATCACAAACTGCATCACAGCTACTACCAGCACTGAGACAGTTCACCCACGAGTCTGGGGTAATACAATAACCCAACTGCACACAGCAGAGAATTTAACAATCAGCTCAAAAACTCAACATTGGGATTTGGTCAACTTTTTGGATGTGTGTGTATATATATATGTATATAGATATTCTTTTCCTACTTAAGTATTTCCTAAAATTCACATGGAAGCACAAATGGCTTTTAACACCTGGACAGATATAGATTTTTCATCTTATATATATATTTATAGATATTTATAACAGTAAAGATATGTTTCTCATTACTACAATATACTTGTTTAACTCCTTTAAGCAGCTGGGAAGAAAAAAAAAAAAAACCAAACCCAAACAAAAAACCCCCAAAAACAGTTTCACTACAATCACATCTGATATGTGTGTGTCACAAATTACAAACAAAACAGCCATGTGTGAGATTCGAGTCAGACCATTCCAGGACAGAACAGCTAAGAGGCAGGCAAAGAGTCTCAGAGGGAGCAGGCCTACATGTCAAATGGTGGTTTTGGGCTCTCCGGGCGGGCGGGACTGGCCTTACCCGGCCGGCTGGAGGTTAAAGACAAGAAAAACAAAAAGGGAAAGGGAAGGAGAAGGGGGAGAAGTAGTAAAACAACAGTTAAAATACAGAAAGGAACTGGCATCAGAACAATAGAGGATCCGCAACAGAAATTAAGAGTAATAGCACTGAAATGAGAGAACTGCAACAGGAATCAGGCCTGGAGGATGGCCTGCAACACAGGTGGTTCATTTAGCTCTGGTAGAGACATGACATCTGAGATGTACAGGGTTGATATNTTTTTTTTTAAATACACATAGCATGAAAAGTAAAAACCAAACCTTAAGATGAGTTGTGATCAACAACGGTTACAAGTTTCCCCAAACACGTACCATCCACATGCAAGAAAAGGCTACGGAAGAAGTCACCACAGTACCCCAAAAACACTGAAAGATGTGCTTAGTTCGAAGCAGAAATATTTTCAACAAAACACCACGCAGCGAACTCCCTGAAACATTTGGCTGTCCGTTTGCAAGGGGGGAGCAGCGTGTCTATTCCCCTCGCTCTGCTGGGTTCAGGAAAGTCAGCCAAAAATGGTGATGCAAGACAACTGCTGACAGCAGCCAGTGTGTCCCCAGTAGGAATGGCCCGGCTCCAGGAGCCGAGTGTGAGCAGGTCCGTGAGCTCCCTGCACGCTGAACTGTGTGCGCTATCTCAGACTTCACTCTGGCAGGACTGGGCTGATCCATTGATTCCCCCCTTGACTGATCTCCCTGCCTCACTTTGATACGAAGTTGATTGCACTGTTCCCAACATGAAATTTTTGCACCTTAGAAGTCAAGCTAATACACAGGACATTTAATCTGCTCCTAAACGGGTGTCGTGTGTTTTGACAGCGTATTTTTGCTAAGCCACGCTTTTGTCTTAAACTACAAGGAAAGAAAACAGCTACAGCTTAGTCCTGGGTGCTACAGCTAACTGGTGCAGGCAGGACACTTATCCAGGCTAGACCAGGCAGATGGAATTACTGGATGGACAGCCACCACTTGGACCTAAGGACGTCCCTGTGGCTGATCTCTCCAAGGAGCCTGTGTACTTCAGGGATCCGTGCCACTGAATGAAGGCTACTCTATGCTCACAAAGCAATACAGGACGCACGAGCGAAGACGAAGAGCTCAATCACTAGGCTAGAGTTTTACGACACACCGGGGAGGGGTGGTGGGAGGCAGGGATGTGGGATGGATGAGAGGAGTGACTGTGGCTGTGGAAGGGAGGGTGGAATGGGGAAGCCACCAGCACGGCACTCGTCGCCAGCTGTCTACAGCCTCAAGTTATAAATCTAAGAGGGACGGTTCAGCCGGTCGGATTATGGTAGGTCGAGTAGGTGAGGCGGGGCCCCTTCTGCTGTGAAAAAGCAGGAAACAAAAACAAGAGAACACACACTGTGGTTAGCACAGCAATTGCAGTCACAACCACACATGCTTCTCCACTTCGCCTGAGCCAGCAAAAGAATCCAACCTGAGGCACAAACCCCCAGAGTGCAGCTCCACAAAGGAGACTCACAGGCTTCTACTCCACCTCGCACTGGCCTTGCTCCACAGCACAAATCACCAGTAGAGCAATCTCCTGGACTGCCAGTTTTGCTTGCCTCTGAAATTTGGAAGTGCAGAGATTTACTGCCAGTAAGTGCCCTGGCTCTGGGCTGAGTGGAGAAGCATGGACAACAGTGAGCTCCTGTATCAAGCACATGACAGTCACACAGCATGGATGGGGTCCTCTGAGACGCGCTGCTGCCAGAGGCTCTTGGCTGGTTTGGAGGAGCACCTTCTTCCCCTGCTCTCAAAGCTACTGCAAGCTCAAGATGCCCTATTCTGACATGAGACTGATCTTGGATGTCAGGGGCAAGCTTATGGCTTTCAGTTTTCCAGTTCTGGTGCAGAGCAAATGCAGCTTTTATTCAATAAAAGGAAATTCAGCTACTCCTAATCTATTCTGTTCCAACTCTTTTGCTGATACTTTAGCTACATAAATGGGCAGCAACTTAAGTGTTTGCCCTCTGGATGGATGAAGTGTTCTAGAATCTCCTTCCTGTAAGGGGCTGGGGGAAAAATAAAGCAGCAACAAAAACATACAAGTCAACACCCCTGACATGGCTCTCAGCTCATTACCTGAAATATCCTTTCAGTCTCAGACTACAGGATGTAAGAAGGCTATAAATAAAATTGTGTTCTGTAAGACTTTAGTCCAGTCTGTGTTTTTCTTTTAAAGCATGCTCCCTGCAGTGTCTGCGACCTCAGCTGCATTTTGCTGATGTTTCATTAAGATAAATAAATTGCTCAGTACCAAGCCAGAGTAGTTTTAAGGTCCAAACTGCCTGAAATGCAAAGAGCAAGGCCAACAGCACGTAGACCAAATGAAGGGGAAGCCCTTGCACCCATCATACAGGACCAGGTATCACAGAATTAATGCCTCAATAATTTCACACTGACAAGATTTAGATTACAGAGAATCAACTCACTGCTAGAAACGAAGGCCCTCTCCTGACACAGGGGCTGAGGGGAGGGAGGGAAGAGGAGCAAAGGAAGATATTTGTACCAGTAGTCTGTAATCACACTGGCTCTAGAAGAGTTACACTCCTGTAAATCAGGGCAAGTTCCCTCCTTTAGCAAATAAACCAGAACAACTCTCCAGTCCTGCTTATTAAACCTCAGCAGAACTTCTGTAGAAGTTCTTGTAGATCTGTTAAGCAGAACTTACTGCTCCAGATTTATTAAGCCTCAGAGCTTCATGACATGTGGGATCTCTGTGCATTATCTCTAGGGGTGCTAATCTCTAAGGTACAGTGTAAATAAATGCAGCCACACCAACCCTTTGGTGGCTTCTACTGTCATTGGAACAGCAACAGCACCTGAATTAAAATCTTACAGAACTTCAGCTCAACATGTAGTGAGATGCTGTTGCATCATCACATGTTAGAAGGCATTTTTAGAGAAGGCTGAAGGACTGTTTGCATTTCAGGAGTTTGCACAGGTTGTGCTAAAAGCCTCTGAGGGTTCACATGAAAAGGATGCTTGAAGCCACCAGAGTATGTAACATGTTCTGGCAGGAGTGGCCACTTGGTCCTAGCAGGATAAATAGGGCTGAAAGGAGCACAAATAATTCACAGGTAGATGGGCTGCTTTTTTGTAATGTACTACGATTGATTTTCGCAGACTTATTTCTCTCAGCATTTAATGCATTTTAGGATGTGGAGCTGTCACTTTTTAAACTTGTAGGATGTTTCTGTTGAGGTTTTCTGGATATACTTGCAGAATCTGCCTGGTAAGGTTAGAAAAGGCCAAGAACTGTTTCCAGCACCGAACGGGACAGAGAAGTCTCTCAGGCAACATTTACCCTCAAAATGCTGCTTCAGTCTGACTACATTGCTAGTCAAGCCTTTTTATATCACTGAAAAGTCACTTTTCTCTGTCAGGATAAAGAACAAAGCTTTGCTCACCGGGAAGCCTGTGGCTGTCTCCAGTACATGAGAAGGAAGCCCTGAGCCCTGGCAGGAGCCCAGAGAGATGAATTACAGTGACTGTCACATCCTTTGAAGTCAGTCTTCCAGGCCATACCCAGAGAGAATACTGAGCTAATCCTATCTAAGAACCACTGGGCTAATAAGGAGTTCTGTTGATTAGGATCTAACAGAAGTGGGAAAATATTTTATTTATTCCCTTGGACTGCAAAAGGTTTTGGGTGTAATTTTTTGGATCATTTGAGGGTTTTCTGGTTTTAATTTTTATTTCCTTGGTGCTCTTTATGCCAGATTAAAGCCAGAATGCCCCATAACAGCGAGTCCCAGAACAGGGTACAGACAATAGCAAAGCTCCTTCCCGAGGTTGTTCACCCAGGATGCATATTTCCAGGGCTGTCAGGGATGTCTGCAGTAGGCAGAATATTGGAGGAAACTGCTGATTGCTCCAACACCTCTGCAGTGTGTCATCAATGAGGAGGTTTGACGATGACGTCCTCAAAGACGTCAATCACGAGCAATCACTGCAACGTGGCACCTCTCAGCTCTAACTGCAGTTCTGTGCAGCAGTAACAGACACCATCTACTGCAAGATCAGGGCTGGCTGAGACCCCCCTGCCCCTGAACAGGGGCTTGAACTTCTGCTATTCCTATTAAAGTAGGATTACAGCATGTGCTCCTCGCCCCCAGATCTCTCTGCCACAATCAGCAGCAAGGGAATCTGCAGGACCTGCTGCTGCTCCAGTCCTCTGTCATGAAACGACATCCATAGAGACAGGGAAAAGAGGCCCAAAAAATCCACACCTGCCCTGTTTTGCCCTCTGTACCTCTTTGTCAATAAGGGCTGGAGGTTCCCAAGAAGAGGACTCAGGAGAATTTGCTAATGTCTCTCTCCACACCCCCACTGACATTAAGAGGAGGAGCAGTACACAGCACAAACCTACACCCTGCTACATCACTGAACCACTACAATGCTGCAAAACACAGGGAGAGAGGACAGGGAAATGGGCAGGAGCTCAGGGCAGAGTGTTTGAGGGACACAGATCACTACACCCTTCCTCTTGTAGGGGCAGGAGGCAGAGGAGAGAAGGCAGTTTGAATGGAAGCAGGAGAGTAACCTAGAAGGTAAAGGGTCAAGGGGAGAACAAATGGAGTTCACATCTATCTGATGGGACACAAGGATAATAGGGAACATTCAATGGCAGAGTTACCCTGCACTCAGACATGGAAGTCCTGATATTAATGACCCAAACTCCTCTTGACTTCCATGAGCACTAGGGATACAGTGAGGATGGGAGCACTTCTTCAGCCAGACATTAGAATATAAGAAGAGGAGTCTGAACTATCAGCTCCCCAAGCCTCTGTCTTGATCCTAACAGAGCTGACAGACCAAATCAAAGCAGAGTTTATTCAGCTGATCTTACAGTTGTGTGGATATAAGCCAAATGAAAGACACAGAGTTTAGACCTTGTTGCCAGAGCTCATTCCCCAACCCACCTTCTCTGTTTAGAAGCAGAGAAAGGGTCCTCTAGACCTTAAGTCAGGTACTGAGGCTTTCCCAGCTCCTGCAGCTCAAGCAGCTGCTCTGTTTTTCTGTTCAAGACTCCTCCCTTTATGAGATCCTGGCAGAGGTGGTTCATCAGACAAGGGACTCTGTTACTAACACAAGAACTGGGCAGCAGAGGAGAGCTGCAGAGCAGTGCTGGAGATGGGGACACAGTGACTCATGCATGACAGCGAGAGTGCAAAACCTACCGTGGCTGCCAGTCCTCAGGGGTCACTGATAGTGATTCTGAAAGACAACACGAAATCAACATGGCAGTTCAGACAGTTCAAGGCAGAGGCCACACAGACGGTCAGGAAGGTGGAACAGATACACAGGCGCTTGCACAGACACAGTCACACATCCCCCTCCAAACACAGCATGAGTAGGGGGACTGCAAACACACAGAAAACACTCACAGCCTCATCCTTCCACGCATACAGACCCTGCTGTGCACAGGGGTGCATCAAAACCCATCCATCTGTCCACACATCTACTGGCTGTTGCCCACTCACCCAAGCTCCTCACACATCCAGGCTGATGTTCACACCAGTGTCATACCCAGGTTTCAGCACCCACCAGCTGGACACAGGTAGCTGGGCTTGTCTGTCACTGAGGATTCCTATCTTCTGACCATATTAAATGTTTAAGAAAGAGCTCAGGAAAGAGGGAGATGATATGCAGTCCTGAGAATTACCTAAAATGGCACAAAGCGGGTGGAGGCTTTTCCGAAGCCCACAAAACACAAAATCAGCTACTCCAACCTCCTGAATAATTCAGGTCATGCAGCTGTGTGACCTTACCATAGAATGGTTTGGCTTGGAAGGGACCTTAAACATCATCTAGTTCCAACCCCCGGCCATGTGCACAGACATCGGCCAATAAATCACTAAGGAGATAATTTGTCCCTTGAAAGTGTGTGTTCAAGAACCCTTTGGGAGTTCCAGTGATGTACTGGAACATCATACTTGACCATCACAGCAGCCAGTGAGAACCATTCCTGCCAGGAAGTAACCCCAGGCCCTTGTGATACCAAAGAATGGAGAAACCATTAATGCCTTAAATGTATTTTTCCAATGGTTGAGTCATTCACACTGAAACTTCCTTAATTCTCCTTCAAGCTCTTCTACCTAGAGTTTCTATCAAGCTATTTTAAACTAAAGAGCCTAAATACCTGGGGGAATACCTTCATAGGTTTCTTTCCCAGTCAAATCCTAAATGCAGTTCATTGCACACTGATAGGATCTTGGATGGTTTGTAACTTTCAGCTCACAAAATTATGTATTTGTCTATATGGACCTCCACAGTAAACTCAATAAATGCTAAGCACAGAAGTAGGATAGCAAGTCCTGTTTTAAGTATCCTTAATTATATGCAGGAAAATCTGTGCAAAAAAACATACCATGTGGTGATCATATATTAAAATGTGTTTATACATTTATGTTCATGAAAAAGGAGTAGCGTGACACTGGGGTAAGTTCATCATTCATAAAATCAGATGCTCAAACCAGAGGCACAAAAATACCAAGCTTCTACACAGGCATCAATAAGCACACAAAGTACACCCAGCCACCACCACACATTTGAGTTCACTCTGCACCACCAACTCCTCCATTAAAGGCCACTCGTGCTGACCATGAGAGCTTTGTTCCTCTCTCACACACACAATACACAGCCCGGTTAGCAAGGAAAAGATGGGTATTAAAAAAGCAACAATGGAGATGGCATTCGTTCACCCATGGCAGAAGGACCCGAGTCCAAGTGCTAGCAGGGAACATTCTTATTCTATATACAGGAGAGGAAGAGAAAGAGTCCCTTGTCATTGGAAATTCTCCATTCATCAGTGAACTCAAATGACAAGCTGGTATCAGGATCCGGAGGAGTCTATGAACAACTGGAAGAATCAGAGAGGGGGATCAGAGAATGAGCATCACACTTCACAGTTTCTGGAATTACATTCTCAACTCCAGATCAGGGCAGTCAATAGCATGCAATCCAACCTACCATCTCTCCTAAACCAATGGGTTGCTCAGTCAAGCATGAAACCCTTTCCTCCTCTGCTCCAGTGCTGTTTTCCCTACCTTTCCCTAAACCCTTCTACTCATGCAAAAGGCAGAAAAGCCATTAAGATAGGCTATGACAGATTTCTTCAAAAAAGGCCAATTCATTTCAGCCCATTTGGGGAATTCCTATCATGATGGCCAGGTATATAGAATATTTTTCATGAGTGAAGAAATGAAACTGAGTGAAAGGAGGAAAATGGAGACAGAAAGAAGCGTAAGTATACTGAAAACAAAACCACAAAGTGAAATTATATGGAAAGGCAGGGTCACAAGAAGCAGGAGCCAAAATACACAGTAGAAGCATGCTGACAGCCATAGGTGCCTCCACAGTCTCTGGGGCAACACTGAGTTACATAAGGAGACAAATTACTGTGGGAGCTGCATCAAGGTGCATAGGAAGGACTGGGGCAAAAGCACCAAGAAAGTAAAACCATTTGCATACACCAGAGTCAGAAACTGGTCTATAAAGCTGTCTGGACTCATCCACCTCTGGGCTGGCTGCAGCCTAGCAGAGAACACTTCCCTCCAAATAGGCAGCACCAAACGCGAGCTGGGCACTATCGCAGAAGGAACATTGATCCCACTCTGCCATACACCATCCCCAACAATTGACAGGCTTGGTGTTTCCACAGAAAATGACAAAGTTGCAGACTTGTGCCACCAGCACCCACTGGAGAGGTGTTTTCCACAAGGGAATTATTCCCTCTGGCATGTCACTGGGGAGCTTCCGGTAATGTTTGTTCTTTACACTGCAATTACCTCCTCTTCCTCAAGGGAAATTAAGTACCCAACATAAAAGCATTCCTGGTTCCAGACTGCTTCCCAAGTCCTGTTCAGGAACACGTACTCAGCTGCATAGGGGATAATCCCTTATTACTATGTTGAAGTGTGTCTGAAGTGACTGAACAGGAAAGGAAATGAGTTTCCTAAATGGGAAAGCAAAGCTGTGTGATTTGAACCCTCTAGACCGGAAAGTGCTGAAGTTGATTACACAAGCAACAAAATTGCCTAAGAATTCATTTCCCTGCCAGTGATCCTGTGATACTCTCCTAACCATCTAAAAAGCAACTGAACAGCTTTGAAGGTCTTCCAACTCACCTTGAAGAACTCTGGGCCAAGAGAAAAAGTGCAACTTCATACTTTGGGGAGCCCTACACAGAGGGGAATCTCATCCCAGTCCTGTGATTTATCTGGTGACTACAGGCATTGGTACAACTCCTGTAAACCTTGGGTACAAGGTTTACTCCCACATTCTTTATAAAGGTTTGTAGAGAGAAACAGCTGCCCCTCCGTTTCGGAGAGCTGCCTTGGCATTGCCTCATCCATTCAATGAAATATCAGAGGACAACGATGCTCCTGCCTCTGGATCCAATTAAAATATTCCAAGGCTGTACCCACACTATGCACTCCATTCTCTTCCTATGGCCCAGGCAGGCCAAGTGGTGCCAAGGCTCCAACCCAAAACCAGAACATACTCCACCTGTGTGGAGCAGTGTTTCAGGACTTACCTGGGAACACCAGGAGGAGCACGATTAGGCCGAGAAGGAACCTGAGGTGGGGGCCCGAAGGGATCAGGAGAGGCACCTGGCCTGGAGGGCACAGGGGGGGCTGACCCACCAGCAGGAGGTGGCCCAGGAGCTGGTCCGCGAGACCCAGGTCTGGCGGGGGGCACTGCAGGAGCTCTCCTCTGCGGCGTGGGGCTGGATGTGGGGGACCTGCCAAACAAACAAAGGCATTCAACTGCAGCAACAGCTCTGGGATCCCTCTGCCACCACAGGCTGCCTTCAGAGTTTCTCTCTTTAGCTTCACATCACTTCACACACCACCCTTCGGCTTTCAAGGGCCACACCGGGCCCCAGGTTACCTTCAAAGCTACATCAGCCCCATCCAACCCAAGGGTTTAAAACATCTCAACATCTCTGTAAAGATGTCCTAGGAGCCTGCCAGCAGAAATACCCAGGACTCTTCATCCACAGAAGAAGAGGAGGACTCCCTGTCTCAGTGGGAGGCCCCAGCAAGGCACTGAAGAGGCGTCAGGCAGGTCTGCGGGGCTCTCCCCCTGAGCCTCTGGTACCTGCGTCCGGACGGTACGCTCTGCACCTGCAGCCAAGAGTCGTCCACCGGTGGGGGCATGGGGGTGCTGATGGTGCTGGTGTTGATGTCCCCGATGATGTTGAGGGCCTCTTTCAGGGCGTGGTACATGCGCAGCATCTCGTCGCGTCGCTGGGCCTGCTCCGCCGACTCCTCCATCAGCGTGTTTTGGTCACCACAGGAGTACAGGTTTGCCAGCAGCTCCGAATGGATGAAGTCCTTGGTCTGTAAGTGAGCAGAGAGAGGGAATCGGTTTCCATCATCTTTCCCCTAAACACTCTAATTCTGTCCCCACCTCTTACTTCCAAGCTGCCTTCTGTTTTTCTTCATTCTTTTCCTCCCTTCCTATTTTTCCCCTTCCTGCCACTCCCACCTCCATTGACCACAGTGATAAGTACATTGTTTATCATGAGGTGCATGATTGTCTTCGGCATGAGGTCTCTGATGGTTTTGTTGACAATTGCCATGTAGGAATCCACCAGGTTCCTGATCGTTTCCACTTGTCTCTCCAGCTGAGGATCCATGGAGTGCATGAAACTATCTCCTCCATTCTCCTCTGCTTCACTGGCCTGCAGAAAAAAGGAGAAACAGATTGGTTCTTCAAATGTAACACAAAATTGGCTTTTCAGGAGAGCTAGGAGAAGAGTAGAAGGGAACAGGCAGGAAGCGCATGCAATAAATAAAATTTATTTAAACTTACATTTTGAGCTGTGATTGTCAATTCACAACTCAGTTTGTACAGACTTCTCCAGCTCAGATCTGAGAAATTTTAGCAATAAAGCTGCTCTCTTAGTAGAAAGTTATTAAGAAAAGGTGAAAGGCAACAGGGACTCCTGAACCATGTTCAGGGGTTATGGCTCTGGTGAATACTCAAAGCTGTATTATTACTTTTTAATGTTTACAGTTTCCTGGAAGGTTCTTCATTTGATCTGGGTTTTCCATGACCAGAGTCAGTTAAAACCAAGAATCATTCACCATAAATTAAGTCTCACAGGTTCTCCGCCATGCTGCATCTTTGTCCTCATTATACAAATGAGAAAACAGATACAGAGAAGTGAAATACCTGCTCCTCTCAAGCTGACCACAAGTAGACGGAATAAACTAGAAAAATTTCCTATTATTTCAACTGCAACTCCTGCATCCTAAGTTATAATTATCTTTTCTTTCACACTAAGCAGACGAATCTCTTCCTCTTTGCCTGAAGTACATTGTTTATTCTCTAAGGTAAAACCTGGACTGTGCTGTTTGACAGCAAGCAATCTCCAAGGCTCCTCCATTTGGGATCAATTTCAAAGCATTGAGGCATGAAAGAATTGGTGCCTTCCTCAATGCTTACTTTAAAAAAAACCCCGTGATTGTATAATGAAACATCTTTGTTTTAAACAACTCTAGTCTGAATGATTTGCCATGTAGGAAGCGGCTTCTCTTTTGTTTTGGGGAACAAAATGTATGAGAAAGGGCAAATTCTTTTGTTCATTTAAGCTTTTGCTGAGAAGATCTTACATAACGAAGGAATGCAAGGTCTCAGTGTGAAACAAAGTAAAGGAAGTGGATGTCAAACAGGACAACTTAAAAAAAGTAAGGGTGAAAAAAAAACCCAAAAATAAGCTTGCACCAAGATTCAGAAGTCATACAAAAAGGGAGGAATAAAAAGAAAAAAGGAAAACTCAAACCAAGAAGAGAAACAGACAGCAGGAATCCAACAGAGGGTACAAAGAGGGAGGAGAAGCAAATGCCTCTCAGGAAATTGTGACAAAAGGAGTAAAAAAAATGAGAAAGCTATCTGGTGAGAGCCCCAGGAGGCAACACAGGCAGAGGGGGTCAGACTTACTTTGTCCTTGTCCTGGCAGGCCAGTTTGAGCATACATGGAAAAAAATTAAAACAAAAAGGGACAAAAAATAAAAAAAAGACTTTTAGTTGGTCTCAGAATTTGGAGAAGGTCCTACAATAGCACTGACAAGCAAAAGACCAACCCCAGTGAAAATACATCAATACCCCTATTACCCTAGAAGTAGAACAAGTGAACTGTTTAGCTAAACTGAAAAGTGGGATGCTGTGCAAAGGAAACCATATTGTTAGCAACAAAGGACAACTTACTTACCTGCAAGGGCCACTGCCATTCCTTACAAGGGTACTGAGACAGGGATCAGGGTTCCCATGTCAAACCCCTCCACTTGCACATCAACAGGTGGCCCACGGCCACTGTGGTTAAGAGGCTCAGTGAGGTTCAAAGCTAATCTGAAGTCATGTCACTGTTACAGCCCAGTCCCCAACTCTCTTTTTAAAATCTCTTATCAGTTTGTTAGGAAATGCTTTAAGGCAAAACCAGCAATATTCAAGTGTAACAGGACAGATGAATGCAAGAAATCTATTATAAGCAACAAATACAAACAGAAAAGCAATTATCACTTTTCTAATGGGAAAACTATTTATAGCAGCTTCCCCTCACAGAGAACAGGAAAGGCTTTGAACAGAAACAAATACCAACAATTGTCTAGAAGATACTTTTAAAGCAGAAAATAATGCTGACAATAAGTGCTCTGGGACAAGGGGAAGGGAAGAGATAAGAGCACTTGCTAAAGGAGCTTATTAGAGTATCTACCAAGCAAAAGAAATTTTCAAAGAACATCCCTCCCTAATTAGTTGGAGGAAGGAAAGGGAGAACAACTGCTAAGTCAGGAAGTTCCCAATAAGGCTGTACACAGAGTTATGAAAAAGGAATGGTGCCTTTGCTCAGTGGATACCATACCAGTAATTAAATGTCACCCTTATATTGTGAATTTAATGTCCACAAAACAAGACAACTAGAGGGATTTATCAAGGCAACCTTTTCCTACTTTTTCCTCCCTTTGAAGCTGCCAGTTACTTTATCTCAAGCTTTCCTAATTGAAGCACTAGGAAATAACAAAAAATTACTTTGTTATGAAAGATTCTCAGCTCTGGAAAGACACAAAACCTTCACAGACTTATTTTTAACACAAGAAGACAGAGCTATCCTTCTCAAGACACTCTGCTCCTCCTTATCCCATTTTTATGGCTGTCACTTACCCCAACACGCTCTGGGTAGACTCCTGCACGAAGGAAGGAAGCCTTCCAGCTATCCACCTCCTCCTGGGTCTCACAGGCCAGCTCCAGCTGCCGGTAGTCCTTGTAAACATTCCTGAT